>JABASD010000708.1:0-60773 GCA_019776165.1 Pogonognathellus flavescens | reverse complement strand
AGTGGAAGCAGCTATCTTTATTTTGTACACGTAAACAACTCATTAAACGCGCAAGTCATTTTTTTGTTAAAAGTGGACCACAGTGGAAGCAGCTATCTGTATTTTGTACACGTAAACTTCTCATTAAACGCGCAAGTCAATTTTTTGGTAAAAGTGAATCGTCGAAAGCCCCAAACGTGGTTTCCAAGCGTGCCTGTATGAAACGTATAATGACTTTCTACGATAACACTTCACTACATGGAATGCTGTTTTCGCATAACCATTTATATGAAGGAGTTAAAGCGTATAATTATAAGAGAGAAGTATATTTCTGAGCTTGCATAATCTTATGGATCTTATGAATTTTTTGCAAGCGCCCCGCCGACCAAAATGTTAATAATACGTTTCATTATACATATTTAATTTTACGAACAAGTAATAAAGCAATTTAAAGCATTAATCATCTTTAAATGAAATATTTTAGGCAACTATTAAATTATGGTGAGATTTATTAGTTTTCGATGAGTTATGTGCTTCACAACTGAAACAGAGTTTTATAGAAACTTCACTTTTACATTAAGTGAAATGAAATTTATCCAAAGTTTATCCAAAGAGTATACATATATGCAATAATTACAGATTGTGTATTATATAATCTGAAATTGCCCAATCTCTATATCTTTGTAATGCATATAATCTGCTTATAATTATAAGAACTTTCTTTACTTGATGCAGTCACGAGTCATCAGAGTCACAGTCATATCATTAACACTAATGGCTTAATTCGCAACAACATGCATCAGAATGTATGTCAAAACACTTGAACTACATCTTAATTCATTTTCTCTTACCATATAATATACGAAGAAATAATATTGGAAGATTAAGAATTAAGATTTGTCATCTTAAGGAGCGAAATTAATTTAGTTCCAACATTTGCTACTCACTCAGCTGCTTAAGTATTCATTTCCTTCTTTAAATTGAATTTACAGTCTTCAATATTAACATCTTTTTGTATTTCAACTTTGCATATTCCTGAAACATTTTAATTTCAAATTCCCATTAAGAAAGGAGTAATGGCGAAACCGAAAGTGGGAATAATTGGTTTAGGGTCCATGGGCATGGGAATCGGACTTTGCCTTGTTCGCAACAAATTCCCAACGTATGGATTTGACACGGACAGTTTTTTATGCGAAAAATTTTTGTCAGCCGGTGCTGTGAAATGTGGACATGATTTTTATTCTTCTGTCAGTGACCTTGACGCTTTACTAATTGTTGTCGTTAACGCTGAGCAAATTGAGAAAATTCTATTTGAAAAATATAAATTTTCAATCCCGGAGAATTTAGCGAGTCAATTGAAATCCTCCTGCATAGTCATAAATCACAGTACGATTTCTTCCCAAGATTCAAAGGCCCTTGGAGATAAATTGCAATGCAAGTACAACTTGGGCTTTTTGGATGCTCCGATGTCAGGGGGCTCGGTCAAGGCCGCGGAAGGAACATTGGCCCTCATGGTTTCAGGAGTCACGGGAGTTTTTGAAAAATGTGAACCGGTTTTACAAGTTTATTCTGAGAAAATATTTTTTGTTGGAGAAAATATCGGGGCAGCTTCAACGGTTAAAATTATTCATCAATTACTCGCTGGGGTTCACATTGCTGCGGCTGCTGAGAGTTTGGCGATGGCGTCCAAGGCTGGAATTCCACTGCAACTCATGTACGACATTGTCACCGGTTCTGCAGGAAATTCGTGGATGTTTGAAAACCGGGGAATGCACATTGTCCAAGGAGACTACACAGCTCACTCTGCTGTGGATATTTTCGTGAAAGATCTTTCAATTGTTTTACAAACGGGGAATTCTCTGGAAATGACATTGCCCATGGCGTCTCAAGCTCTGCAAATGTTCCAAGAGGCGAGTCAAAAGGGATTTGGCAAGGAGGACGATTCGGCTGTCATCAAAATTTTCCCAAATATCAATTTGCCACAAAAAGAAGACGAGTCATATTCATAATACCATTTGTTTTAACCTGCATTTTAACGATTAAATAACTTCTGTGAAAAATTCATATTATCTATCTTGTAATTTTATAATTATTTACCTCGTCTTATACCATACCCTTACTCAGTAAGTAGTAGTACAATTAGTTTTAATTATTTTGCATTGCCACTTTAAGAAATTACCGGAGAATCCCACGTCCCACGATAAAAATTATTACACCAAATCGTGAAGGCAGAAAACATTAAAATATGCATTCGTGTCTTGAAAATGCACACAATATCCGTTCGGGTATATTACCAAAATAAATTATGGCATATTCTAACGTAGGTAGTAAATTAATTAGTTCAGTGTTTTAATATTTTAATCAGACTAATGTCAATGTCTACGCTCATTTAAAAATTTGGATGAGAAAACGAATTAAAATGGTAAAATATTAAAAGAGGAACCGCCAATAAAATATTGATTAAAGCAATATTAAATTATAATAACAATAATTGTACAAGCACTCCAATTACATTGAATAAATACTTGTGAAAACCAAATTAATTAATCAATTGCAAAACGAAAGAACAAGACCACTGTAATAATAATAATTATCATTCGCTGTGTAGCCAGGGTCGTATCTACGTATGGACTCACCGGGAATTAGTTCTCCCCCAGATTCCGGAAAAAAGTTTTTTTTTTAATTTTTTAGTTTTTGGGATTTGAGTCCACTCTAGCCACTTTTCCCCAGACGACTGGAGCCCTCCGCCCATCACAAAATCCTAGATACGCCTTTGTGCGCAGCACATTATAAGCAGGAGTATAATAATAATAATAAGCTTAATGAGCTAAAAGCTAAAATCAACGTATTTGTATTTTATTTAATTAGAGAATTATAGGAGAATGGTGAATGGAGTATGTGGACGTTGGAGTGTGGATTGTGCAATTGTCTGAGCAGGTATTTTCCTTGCATTAAAATATTTAATAGCTGTATAACGATTGTTGCATTGGAATTACATTTTACAGTGCAACGGTGTTGGCCAATTGCATTGCAGAGTAGTACATAAAGGGTAGGCGTAATTCTTATAAAACTTGACTGACTATAATCATATGTGATATGGTATAGATAATAATACAAAATGGTTATGATGATATAGGAGTAGTATATATAAGTGTTATGAAATTATGAAGTGTACAGAGTACAGAGAGGACAAAGTCCAATGGAGTTGGATGAAGGTGGTGGTGTACACGAAATGAACTTTGTACCGGTACTCAACTCAACACACAACAAGCCACATGAACTTTGGACTCCACTTTTACGAGTCTCATGTATTTATAAATCTCAGCTTCATACAACCATAATCCATCCTATATATAGCAGCAATAGCAGTTTAGTGCATGCATGAATATCAACATAATATAATAATAATAATGTAAAGGATATAATATGTACGTTTGTGTAAAAGAACTCATTAGTGAGAATACAACTCTCATTTTTCCATAAAAGTATTAAGTCTATCGTTGGACAACATCCTCTTGTTTTGCCTGACATTATCAAAAATATATTTATTTAGCAGATTTTTTCTTTATCTTATCCTTATCAATCCGCAAAGGTGAACATTATTGCTACATTCATTAACGTTCAGGGCTCCGCTATACGAACATAAATTAAATTTTATTCTGCTGTGCTTTTGTACTCAAGTAAGACCTACTTTTTATTCTCCTCTGTTGTCTGTGTGTAAGCAAAGTCTTATTTACCTTTTGTACTTGTAGTGTGTTCACACGAAACACACTTTCTGTTTGTTTGTGTTTAGCTTCGTCATTCATTTATTTTGTTCCACAATCAAGCTATACGGTAATCAAGCTTTTATCATTCCTAATTTCGTTTGGTCCTTCATTGTCAAATAGTATTATAATTAATTATTGCAGTAGGGCATTGTCAGTTTATTTAAAATACGTATTTATAATCCATATAATTTAACAGTCTATATTGAGGATCTAATGTAGAAATTGTTTGTTCGCGTGTTTTTATCTGTTCTACAGCCTTGCTAAACCCATTTGGTAACTATCAATTATTTTTTTTATTTGTCGTTTAGTGTGTAGGACAGGTGGTCTAATTCTGTAGTTTAATTTTAGAGAGTGCGTACTTTATTCGAAGAGATTTTAAATATATATTCCAACTTGGAATAAAGTTAGGTAGCGGCACACAAATTTTTAAGTACGACCCTTCACCCTTGATACTCACAAAAGAACAAAACTGTGAGGATTCTTGCAAGTAAACAGATTAAAGTGCAGATTAACTATTTCTGCAATAGAATATTATTTTTAACATCCAATAAAATCAGAAAAAGAATTTAAACGTGGACAGCTGTGACTAGTTTAACGAGCTGTCACTCTGTCACGTCAATCAGCTGTTTCGGCCTATTTTTTTAAACGACCAATACGAATCAAATCAAACGACACTTATTTATTAAACATTCATTATTTTTTTGAATAACTGTAATTCTTATAAGTAATCCTACTCCTAATCTCGAGTTATATTGGTAAAAATACGTATAATTTACATTGTTACTTTGGTTATTCTAAAAAATCCGAATATTTTGTTTTATATAGCACAAATAACGTGGCATTCGGTTTCGGAGCTTTAGTCAAGAGTCAAGATTATTTATAAAAGTTGCTAAAAAAATGGCTTCAACTAAAATTAACACTGCCCTTTTGCGATTGGTAAGAAAAACTGGATATGGCATTTCTGGAAATTCTTGGAGAAGTTTTTCAACCGGTAGGAAATTGAATTGCTATGCTTCAACCTTGCCCGACGCATTTTACAACGAAGAGCAAAAAGAAATTCAAAGGACTCTAGCAAAGGTACACAAACTAAAAATACTAAACACGAAAAATATGAATTAATAAAATTAATCTGTTCACAGCAATTACATTGAATTTAAATTACTTTCATTATATTATGGCTGAAAGAGCTGCAAAAAACGTAATTCTTTCCTGCTGTTCTTTTTGTTCAAACTCCCATTTTTGTCACAATATTGATTTGAAATATTAAATGGGAAATATGTTGCAGATAATAGAGACTGACATCAACCCATTTGTGGAGGAGTGGGAAAAGAATGAAGGATTTCCCTCACATCAAGTTCTGAAGAAACTGGGTGCCGCAGGTCTCCTCGGAATAGACAAGGACCCGGCCTACGGAGGGCTTGGACTTGACTACAAATATGTTGCCGCATATCTTGAGGTATTGTCTTTATATTCATTATGCGTTGTATTTCATTTTATCGTACTTTATCCTTGTATGAATAACTGAAAAATAATTGGTAGTTTTTACATTAATTTTAAAAAATGAAAAACTGAAATACAACTTTTTTTTAATGCTATTTCGTAGGAATTGGGGACAATCAACTGTGGCGGCGTTCCTACGGGCATTGGTAATAAAAAATAAAAATAAATTGCTCTCTGAGAACAGATTTTAATTTTTGCACGAAATAATTGGGAATTTTATTTTTTACAGCTGCTCATACAGAAATCACTCTTCCAGCTTTAGCGAGGTAAATGCAACATGAGAGTTGCGGATTTTATGAATTATTACAAGCATATTTTTATGTATTGTGCAAATACTATTTTTACCTATTTCGTAGATTTGGGAGTGATGAACTGAAGAAGCAATTTCTGGCGCCTTCTATTTCTGGTGAATTTGTGGCATGTCTGGGGGTTAGCGGTACGTTGTGTCCACCAAGACGCACTTCCTTAATTCTGTTAAATGCTTGAAAGCTGAAATCTTTGCTCTTTCAGCAATTCTCATGATTTGATCAATGCATATAGAGCTTCATTAATGGGCATTAATTTTCTCCTTTCTGTAGAACCTCACGCTGGATCTGACGTTGCGAATGTTAAAGTAAGTGAAATTTCACAACCAGCCACTCAGTCATGTTGTTTTCCGTTTTATGATTTGATTTAGAGATGGAAGTCCCAGCTAATGCAATTATTTCTGCGACTAAAAGCCTCATTCTGATAACAATATAATATTTTTCCTTTCTCGGAACTCTGCATTTTCCCGTAGACGACAGCCGTGCGCAAAGGAGATGATTTGATTATTAACGGTTCTAAAATGTGGATTACCAATGGCATGGAGGCAGACTGGATGTGTCTTTTTGCCAACACTTCACAAGGAAATCCTCATAAAAATAAATCCCAGATTTGTGTTCCCTTAAATATTAAAGGTAAGAAGTACATGCAAATTATTATATTATCAAAAATTACAGACGGTCGATTTTGCAATGCAAAGTCATATATTTTGCTACAGAAAGCAATCACAGTTAGTCGTGCGAAGAATTTTCAATAGTCCTTGAAAACGGTATCTTTATTAAAAACATCCCGTTTTCAGACAATTTAATTGCAATGTTTCTACATTGTAAATGTTTTCAATTTTCACTCTGCATTTGAACTGCTCTGAAGTCTGTAAATCTCTCTCTGTGTCTGTTTTATTTGTTCATGTGTTCGCTTTTGCATATGTCATTTTTATAGTCTGCAAAGTGTGTGATATTAAAATGACGTTGTTGCGAACTCCGAGATAATTCAGCAAGTGTGGAGATCTTGGAAATAAAGTAATTGGGTTCGTTTTATTAATAATTGGTGTTTCATATGTCTGGTTTATGAATAGGTGTCACGAGAACAAAAATTCACAAAATTGGAATTCATTCTTCCGACACAGCTCAAATTTTCTTTGAGGACGTTCGAATTCCTGCTTCCGTACGGCAATACAATATTTAATCATTCATTTAATACTCGATATATTTTATTTCTTCCCTAACTAAGAACGAGTAATTTGAATATTCTATTTTTTATTTTTTTAGAATATTATTGGAGATGAAGGTAAACTGTTTTCATTTTGATATACTTTATAACATGACATGACTTTTATCAAGGACGTACCGAGAGGGGAGCATTAGGGGCACGTGCACCCCCCCCCCTAATTCCGGGGAAAGGCAAAGCTACGCGCGAATTTAGTGTATTTTTGGCATATTTTAACCTAAAGCTATAATTTTTCGCGCGACTCTTTTGCACTAAATTTATTGTGTGCCTCCACCAAATAGAAATCCTGGGTACGCCCTTGACTTTTATTTTCATGTATGAAGAAATTGTTATTTTATCAGAATTGAAGTATAATTAAATTGTCTTTTGAAAACGTGTGCAGGTGCGGGTTTTCTTTACACGATGTTACAAGTGAGTTGTACGATTTATTTGATTGGGTACATATTTGATTTGGACGTGATTTATTCTTAGAAAAAGGAGATTGGTTAAATTGAAGTGATTGTTACTGGTTTTGTCTTTTCTCTGAAAAGTTTCTTATTATTTTACAGTTTCAAGCTGAGAGATTAGGAGGAGTTCTGGCAGTATTGAAAAGTTTTGACAAATCTATTGCCGCTACGATCGAATACACGCGACAAAGACAAGCGTTCGGAAAATCCGTTTTGGATAATCAAGTGGTTCATTTCCGCTTGGCAGAGTTAGCGACGGAAATCGAGTCTTTGAGAGCTCTCGTCTACAAAGCAGTCGGTTCGCTATTATTATTATTATTACCTATAGAATACAAATACTCACAGTCTCCTCCAACGCAGCTCTACAACTTCCTACAAACAACTTCACTAATAATTCGACTGTAACTAAATGGATCTTCCACTTCCCTTCTTTCTTTTTCTTCCCTTTCTTTCCTTTCAGACTTCTCCAATAAGAAAAAGACCATTTTTTCAAGCTGTGTGCAATAAAATAGTTTTGTGAACCCAGAAACGATGTTTTCGGTTTCTAATTGGCCAATGTCTCTTATTTCAGTGTAATTGTATTTTATTTTTGCAGACATGATGTCCGAGGGGGAAGATGTGACAAGACTTGCTTCCATGACTAAACTGAAGGCTGGAAGACTGGCTCGAGAAGTGAGCGACTCGTGTTTGCAATATTGGGGTGGAATGGGCTACACTCAAGAATGCCTCATCTCTCGTGGTTATCGGGACTCCAGAATTCTCTCCATCTTCGCAGGCACAGATGAAATCATGTTAGAAATCATTTCCAAGCTTATGAATACCTCACCCAAGAAACCGTCCAAGAAAAAGTAGACTTTCCAACTCGCACTAACATTTCTATGTGTCATTATTGTTCGATTAACTTGTGGCAATGTACTAATTGGGTAATTAAATCATTCGTGTGTAATATTTTATGAGTGTCAATATTTATTTCCTTTCGGGATCTGTTATTTCTCACCTTCTCTAAAAATTGAAGTACCAGATGGTTTATATTTAAATTGAAAGTATTCAGTGAATTGTTCACGTTTGAAATAAAAATTTCAAATTGGTCGGAAGTACTTTATGAATTTGTGCTATATATTGAAACTGATCGTGTATGTTCAAGAAAACTATTTATTTTAAAGATACCTGTCTATTAAAATACATCGGTTATGTATGTTCATAAAAATAAAATGATATATTATTCTTTGGAGAATTTGTTTTGCTGAACATTACATTCTGCATCTTTAATTTGGAAATGCATCGTCGGGAAATAAATATACAAATCAGGTCAACTAGAAATATTTTCAACTTATTAAACAAACTTTTGCAACCTTTTTCTTGCTTTTGTTGGAAATCAATTTAATAAAATGGAAATTAAAGAAAGTGCATATTTAATATTTACGTGTACATGAGACTGACTGAAATTATCACAGGGTACTGTGCGACAGAATCACTTCTTGTGCGAACCCCCAACCCCCATGATACGCCCTTGAATGTAAGTTATAATATTGTAAAGCAAAAAGTAAATAAATAATTGTGTCGTGTGAATAAAATAGTGACAAAATAATAATTTAATTTTTCTTGAGTGTAATGCAAAATATTCTTTTCGTCTGAGTTTTGCTTTTCCTAAAATTGAAAGTGTGATGTGAGCAGCAAAAACCATAAAAATTCGGCTTAGAGTTTGCTGTAAAATATTTGCTTTGCATCCATTTCAATAAAAGTAAATTTTTCTAACAAACCTAATTAATTAATGATGAGAAAGTAATGGGCTTTATTATTCGTTATCGTGTAGCACTAGCAGCTATAACATAATGAAGGTTAATATTATATGAGTGAGACTCTCAAAGCAACCTTAAGCGGATACATTTGAAGAAATGTAACTTTGCACATTGGATGTATACTAATTGCAAATTATAAATATTTATCTGCACATTAAATACTTGATTACTTTGATACGTTGTCCTTCAGAGTTTACAGGAGTTTAAGTTCTTTATCTTTATTAACCTCGTTGATAGGAATGTCAATCTATTTTACTTCAATTCAAATCTGTACACGTTGTATACGATACAATACAATCATTCACATTCATATACACAGAATACAGACAGTAGACTAGAGATATACACGAATACTCCGAATACACGATTTACATGTTTGCACACAGTCTCACATTCGGTTTTAGTTGATTTCGTAAGTTTTAGTGAAATATAAAGGACCTACAGAAGTGAAGCAAAAACATGAGACTTGCGTTAGAATCCAGAAGAGGCTGTAGGTCAATCCTGGCCAAATACTTCCAGTCTTATTTAAATTCTCATCATTCCTCATTACAATTGTTGAGCAGAAAATCTTCTTACTATTCATCCCCTATGCCCGATGCTTATTACAACGAAGAGCAAAAACAAATTCAGAAAACGACCAAAAAGGTTCGTCTTATTCTCTTCATTCTAGTTTAAATATTTTAAATACAATTTGATTTCTCTTTTCATTGATAGTTGATTGATACGGAGATAAATCCTTTTGTGGACCAATGGGAAGCTCAAAAATATACTCCAACGAATGAAATGAACAAAAAACTGGGGGCGGCTGGTCTTTTAGGAATAAAATATGAAGTAGAATACGGAGGACTTGGTTTGGACTATAAATACCATGCAGCGTTTTTGGAAGAAATGGGAAACATCAAAGCAGGAGGAGTTTCCGCTGGAGTTTTGACACTTGACATAAGTGTCCCAGCTTTAGCCAAGTGAACTTAACCAAAGTAAAAAAATTTCATTTTTACACTCTGAAACTTCCAAAGTACCTAAATAGTTTTCTAATCATTTTTACAGATTTGGAAGCGACGAACTTAAAAGGGAATTTCTTACACCAAGCATTGTTGGAGATTATGTTACTTGCCTCGGAGGTCAATTTCCCTATTCATTTCTCGTTACAAATTCCGGATTTTTTTCTAAAATCTCAGTTTCTCATACTAATATTAATAATTGCGGACCATTTTTTAAACCACAGTTAGTGAAGTCGGTGCTGGATCGGATGTGGCAAATATTAAAGTGCGTCTTACAAACAAAAATGTGTATATTAAATCTTAAGTTGTAAAAATATTTATACAAAAAAAATGATTAATTATTGTATTGCAAAAGACAACGGCTGTTCGAAAAGGAGATGATTTGGTGATAAACGGGCAGAAGACGTGGATTACGAACGGGGGAAAAGCAGATTGGATGTGTTTGCTTGCGAATACCTCAAAAGAAGGTGCACCTCACAAAAACAAATCCCTGATTTGTGTCCCGATGAACACAAAAGGAATTTCCGTCACCAAAATTGAAACATTGGGTTGGCATGCCTCAAACACAACTCAAATTCAACTGGATGATGTTCGTGTTCCATTTAAAAATATTATAGGGGAACCTGGACTCGGATTCATTTACCAAGCTTTTCAGGTACCTTCAAATTTTCTTACTCCATTTTGTATGTCTTATTGACACAACAGAATTAAGCTTCTATTAAAGAAAAGACAATGTGTATCAAATATTATTATTGCTTTACTAACAAAATAAGAATATTATAATTTTAGTTCCAAGAGGAGAGATTGGCAATTACTCTGGGTCTTTTAAAGCCGATGGATAACGCATTAGCGGAGACGATTGAATACGCTCGACAGAGACAAGCATTTGGGAAGTCTGTTTTGGATAATCAATACGTTCATTTTCGACTGGCGGAGTTGGCGACAGAAGTGGAGGCATTAAGAGCCTTAACATACAATGCAGTTGGTAATGGCCGGGGGATTCGGGTCTGATTGGCAATTGATGTCCTTAATGACGCATATTAACTGCTTTATACAGATGTTTTCCATGTTGCCCATCTTTCTCTTTCTCTCCACATTTCCATGTCTATAACCAATTCTTTCTTTCTCATGTACAGACATGATGGTGGCTGGAGAGAATGTCGTTAGATTGGCGTCAATGACCAAATTAAAAGCAGGACGTTTGGTTCGAGAAGTTGCTGACAGCTGCCTTCAATTCTGGGTAATACTTTACCGGCCATGTATAGCTCTATTATAGTAGTCTAAAAATATCTTCACATTCTCTTTGCTTCTTCAAAGAAATATTTTACTACGAAGACTAATTCGTCAGTAATGTAAGGCAGCGCATTTTCTTAAGTGTAATAATCACCGTGATTTATCTTTATGTGTGTATCATTCAGGGAGGAATGGGCTACACTCAAGAAAATTTTGTTTCCCGTTTATACAGGGATGGAAGGTTTGTGACTCCATTTATAACTGTCATCAAAATCCGGGCAATTGTAAAACTAGACAATCAAATCATTTTTTCATTATTCAGGTTGCTATCCATTGGAGGAGGGGCAGATGAAATCATGCTCGAAATTATATGCAAACTCATGGGAACTTCACCCAAATCAAGAAAATGACTCCTTTTACCCCACAAAACGCCTGAAGGCAAATGCCAATAAAAATGTTCTGTTTATTTTAATGACTTCTTCCTTTCTTTTCATTCAACTCTTTCCAGATTAATTACATTGATGTTATTTTGAATACGATTGATAATTACTGTCATAATAAATAAATAAATAATGACACCAGATATTCTTGTAAATCTTGTACAAAAGAACAGCGTGTTTGTATTTCTTGAAGCGAAAAGTGTAATAATAGCATTGAATTTCGTTGAAATAAGAAGCTGACATGATTTTCTGTTTGATTTGTTGATGATTGCAATAAGAGAGATTTAATTAAAGAAAGGCTCCTTTCTTCTCTTTATAAAATAATTGGCATTTCTCTGGCAGCTTAAAAGGAGATGAGTACTTATCTCTCTTTACGATCGTACTTTAGCTTCGGGAGAAGGAAAGAACATCTCGTTGAGTTGTTGACAAATGAAATGAGATGACGATGAAGATGACTGTAGGTAATTAGATCCAAAAGAAATTTCCTGTCAGGTCTCTCTCTCTCCTTCTCTTATTAATTAAAGATCGGCAAAGTCTTCTTCAAGGAAGCTGCGAGATGAATAATCTGCTGCAGCAATAAGTCCGAAGGGAGAACACACTCAACGTTCTCCCAGTCAAACCGTATCGAAAGGATGAGATACATAAATGTTCCAGCACACATTATCAACGTACAACATCTGTACATATTTCTTTTATAGTCATTTTATTACGCAGCATCTTACTGTAAAATTACTCTCATTTTTCTACTACAGGGAGAGAGCTACGCAGAATATTCTTAAGCTCCTTCTACTTTTTGTCTACCTCAATTTTTCCTCTTGCAGAATCTTTCTTTCTCTTTTTTATTATCAACATTTTTTCGTGACTTTTTTCAAGGTGCACTTTCATTTTTTATATTTATACTGTATATAGCAGCCTTTCTTTTTCTCTATATAATCTTTTCTCTTCCTAGGTTGACTTTTCCTTGGAGCACGCACACAGTAAAAGTTGTTAAGGAAAAGAGAAGCCGTTTCCGGTATGAATTTCTCTCTTTGATTTGTAGAGAGTTGCTGGGAGATGAGATAAAGACGACGAGGAGGAAATGACAGAACATGGGAAGAGAAGAGAACTTGAGAAAAAGTAAAGACATAAGAAAACAATAAGAAAAATGTTATTCGCTATAATGTTCGTACCTTTTATGGGTAAGTAGCTATCGAAGCAAAATGAATGTAAAAAGCGTGTGCTTAATAAGACAGGAAGACACAAGGCACACACACAACAGACTTTCTTTCTTCCTGTAGATTTAACTAGGAGCTACTTACTTTCATAACATACGAATGAGTCTTCCCCCTTCAACAGCCATTTCCACGGAGAAGGACAAATAAACGGGGAAGAGGAATCATGATAAAGAAATGAGTTTCGTGTGTGTGTAGAAAGTAAGTGCATGCATAAGCTTGTACTGCTGCACTCAAGGCTTGTACTGTGTGTGTGTATGTGTATTGTAGTATGGCAGGAAAAGTCCTTCTTCTGGGTTGTCAAGTGACTAATGTATTTGAACGTTTCATCTTTTCTACGCCCCCAGCCGAGATTTCAGTGTTTCAGCTTAGCAAAATTTAGCATAGAGCTGCATGAGTTGTTGTACGCGTTGTGCAATCCTCCGTATAATTTCCAAGAGCTTGGCTTACACTATGCAATACAAACACCCATCCAAAAACTCAAAACTCTTTTCCATAACCTGCACGCAAAAACATTTTCCTTATTGTGTCATTTTTTCAACGCTCTCTCAGTTTACTGTGTATGTCTCTTTGTCAAACACAGACGGGCAAACACTTTCCACATACATCCACCACCAGCCGAGCTCATTGCAACAAAAAATCCCATTTCGGTAATTAGTTTTATTCACTTCAGTAAACTCACTACACAATACCTGCAGTTTACACGCCATAAACGGAGTACCTTCTTCGCCTTACTTTCGTATAACGGAAAAAATTGCAAAAAACATTTTAAAAATTGCTGCATTGGATTTTCGAAACATTAATTTTAAAAATAAATTAAAAATACAGCCAAGGAAATTCTAAACTGGCAAATTCAGTGCAAATATCATAAGAGAAACGGCAAAAACTCACCTTCGTTTGATTAAAAAATTGACTATCGGATTTATAAAAATGTGTTATTTGCTAGTACACATTTCGGCTTGTGACATTGAATGTGCCCGTATTTAAACAATTTTGTTGCTGGAAATAAAATAAATATGTGCATTTTGTAAAGGTCACATACATGATGGTTTTTGTTGTTGTAGCGTTGGATGTGGAGATTCTACGTAGGACGCAGGTAAAAGGAAGGAGAGAAGATGAAGAGCTGTTGCTGGGAGAGGAATATGACTCGGGTGAAGAAGAGGAGAAGAGTTGTTGAGGAAAGTAAGCAAAGACTTGAAGAAGAGAAGAAAAAAATTCGGGTTTGTAATTGTTATGAAGAAGGAAAAGGCTGAGAAAGGGAGGGACGAGACTGGGAAAGAAAGCAACCTGTTCGCTTCGTTCGACTTTCTCCTCTTTTGCTTTCTCCTGCTTTCTCTTTCTGTCTCCTTCGCTCCCTCGCTCTTTCCTGCCTCTCTGTCTGTCTCAATCTCTTCTTTCTCCATAATGAAACGTCTCTCCTTCACTCACCTCTCCTGCTCCTTTCCTTCACATCTCCATATGCCAAATAATATTACACCGCTTTTCCTTTCCACAAGCAACGGGAATAAATAATAATATTCTATTCTTATCTCAATGTACGCACTTGTCTTTCCACGAATCACCTGCCAATGTCAACTTGCCCGAGCTTGTACTTTTCCTTGCACAACACAAAAGAGTCCTTGTCATGTTCTTGTAAATGTATATACACGGACAAAGAGAAAAGAGAAAAAGTTGCATATAGACACCTGGGAGCAAATAGAGTTCAGTTACATGACAATGTAGCATGGCAGAGTAACATGGCAGAGGAAGATGTCAGTTATGTCAAGATGCGACTTCACGTTGCACAATCGTCGTCACAAAAGAAACGCTTCACTTGAAGCCCCTCATACACAAGTCCACTTTTTTCCATTCTCCTCTTTTATTCGTACGAGCTATGCTCTTCCATCATTTCATCTAACCCCAACCAAAAAATACTCTGGAAGAAATCCAACGATAGGGGAATATTGTTAGGCATTGCATGAGTAAAGAACAAAAAGTAAAATAATAATTTGTTTTCTGAATTCTGTAATCGCAACTGCAAATGAACTGGTTGAAAGTTGTGTTATCGGCATTAGAAGGACGTATTACATTCTACATTATAGGAACTATATATGTGCACAACTCTCTCCCCTCAGATTCCGATAAAAATGTTTTAGTGGACGAAGGGCTCAAATAAGCTATTTTTGTCCTTCAGTCTCCCAGACATTAATTCTAGGTACGCCACTGGGATATTCGGTGTAATTTTTCTATTCTGTGAGTTATAAATAACAGTCTAACTTTATTAGGCTGTTTTCCAGGAATCAATTAGAGAGAGAAAGTTGTATAATGAGCATTGAATTAGGTATTATTATTTTCAGAAAGCCTCTCTTTTTTACATTCACTCTGATTTATTATTACAAAACAGGATGGAAATGTCACACAAGTGTCTTTTAAGTAAATGCATATGTTTACAAAATATTATTCGTTGCTTTTAAAAAATCTGGTGGCATGCAGCACTCAAAAACGTGCACTTGCATTTGCATTCCAATTTATAAAAGTGAAGTTGAAATGATGCGAGGAAAATAAAATAGTATAGCGTTGTTAGTGCAGTCATTTGAATAAGTAATAATATACCAATCCTTATAGGTAGTGCAATCTATATAATTATTTTACATGCCTATAGATATTATAAACATATATCTATATTCATATGAGTGCATTAGATTAGCGAGTCTCAGCAGAAAACAAATTTTTGCTTTCTATTCAAAATCTTGATTTACAAAATGATAAAACCAAACCAGCTGCGTACTTTACTAGGATTTTGTGAATGCAAAAGAATGGATCGCTTATGAGTTCGGTTAAATGAATTCAAATGAAATGATCGAATCAAATTGTTAGTGCTGTGCGTGGTGTATAAGCATTTCCATTCAATCATCTCTCTCTCTCTCTCTAGTAATAATGTAGTGCATTTACTATAAGTGGCATATAGGAAATGTCACTAGCATATTGTGAATCTGGGAGAGTGGAAATGTTGATGGGGCGTGTGTGAAGTAGACGTGGATATTCAGTGAAGCGTTTTATTACGGGAGCAGAGGATTTGTAAATTGGAAAGTAGTGCCAAATGGAAGGGATAGTCGTCATATCCTTCGCAGCCAATTCCAATAATACTAATCATGTCTTCACAACTATTTTCCTCCTGCGGAGACACAATTTATCCCTCCTTGTATGTGGAGGACGAGAGGAAGAGTCAGAACAGGAATCTGCCAATTACGACGGCCACTTCCTCTCCTTCCACTCACATCACACACACAACTAACGGAACACACATATCCACTCATATTATTTCCATATTATTAAGTATAGGCTTAGGTATTCGGAAGGGTTATTGGGTGGTTGTGATTTGAGCGAGCGAGTTCTGTTGGAGGAATTGACGGAGATGAGACATCCTGAAGGAGAGGAAGAGGAAAGGAAGCAAATTGGTCCGTAATGAAAAGTAAATCTCATTTAAAAACACTTAATTTCATATCCACTTCAAGTAGCTCATCTGCTACCCAATTTATTTCCACCTCAAACACTTTTCCACTTTCATAAAACTTTTTGTCCTTTTTTACGTTTCCTCCTTTCCTATCAAACATATTTCAGCATTGAGTTACACTTCAAAAGTGACGGAATTACTCAATTTCTGAGAATTCTGACTACAGATTCTATTTCTTGCACCAATAAGTCATGATTATTCATTTTTACCTGTGAAATTGCTTTTCTATCTACTGTCTATACCTAAATACTCTTTGCTACTTCCTGAATTTGCAACATTGTCTAATTGGATTTCTACGTACTGATAAATATTTATTGGCACACATGACGGCAACTCAGAATCAGAAATCAAATTGCACATTTCTATCTACTACTATTATGTCAACCTCTTTTAAAAATAGTCGGCCATAAATATTATTTAGTATAGTAAGTATATAGCATGCATGTAAATAGCCATAGACGTAGCGAAGGGGGACACCGGGGCTCGGTCCCCCTAAGAGTTTGGAACTTACACTATAGATATCCCAGAAAGGTGCCAAAAATTACTCAAAAATATCAAAAACCACTATCATTCGTAATACCCGAATTTACAGTACTTTTCATTTACTTTCTCCTAAATTTTGGGAAAAATTTCTTACAAAAACCTATTAAACCCCCACCCGATTTGAAAGTGTATGCATGTAGCTTGATTTGGGGACTTCATTTGATTTGATATTTTTTTAGAGGAATGTTAGTGTGAGTGGGAAGTATGCAAAGTTGAGAAATTGAAGTGGAGTTTATGGAAATAAATGATGGGGTGCAATGAAGCTTATTGTATTGTAGTGATATTATGTATAATTCGAAATTGAATTGAGTTGAGTGAATTGGGTTGTGACGGATTTGGGGTTTTGGGAGTGTGCGATGGAGCTGGTACTTGGAGTGGTAGTGTGTTAGACAGAAGAAAGGGAAAGCAGGTGTATGACATTATGCTTGTGTAGAGATGGATGTAGAGTTGATTGAGATGATGAATGTGGGTGGTGGATGTGACGATGGCGAACGGAGAAGATTTCTTGGAGAGGAAGTTGATGTGATGAAAGTTGGAATGGTCCCCAAGCTACAAAGAAATGAAGTGAAAGGAGAAGAGCACAGCAACTAATCATCCTCTTCCCTTGCAACGAAACCAGCCCTATACACACACATAACTATATACATACATAACTATATACATACATAACTCCAATTAGTCTCTCAAATGTCATTCCACATTTCCTCACAAACACAGGTACACGCTACATTCGTATCACACCACTTACTTCTCTCATTTATAATCTTCCTCCCATTTTCATCTACCACTCCATACAACTATTCTACCTCGCCAAAAACTTCATGAAATAGGATCATCATCTCACATTCAATCCTCCAGCAATTTGTTGCAGTTTTTAATATACTTTTCTCATTTCACAATTCCTCACTCAATACGCTAAATCCACTCCAAACAAATTTGAAGAATGGGGTGATCAATGATTTACTTAATTTGAAATTTTTATTAAGGATAATTAAAAATGTATAATTTTATCTTTGATTCTAAAATAATTAATTGTTAAAATAACAATAATTTTAGCAATAAAAAATTATGTATTATATAAGTAGGAGTTAGCTTTGTTATAGTTTTGGTGATTTTTTTGAATACCAAAGAAAATATCGATTTTTTCTATCAAAATTTGCATCTGATGTACTAAAGCGTAAAATATGACCACCTTGCTGATCTGCTCGTCAGCTTTGCTTTTCTAATCCAATATGGTGGAATCGACTGTGATAGTCCACCTAAGTCGTACTATTTACAATACTAATGATGGAAATTTATCCAAGCTATGAAATTAAATGAAGAAAAGGGTTTTGTGAAGCGAGGTATTTGAAGTATGGCACTCCACTGCCTTCGTCTGCAGCTCTTTTGGATTAACACACATTTGAGTTTCTATTCTACATACTACAAAAGTTGTATAAATGTTGTAGTGTAGTGTGTACTACAAGTTTCTCAACTGATCCTTTGCATAAGTATTGCCACTACAATATAAATATATGTTCTTTAATATTATTAGGCGAGTCTCTGCTAACAAGGCCTGGCATAGGTGAAGGTGGAATATGCATTGTGTGAAGTAGAAGACATTCTTCTCTCGCATTTCAGCTCCCGAGTTGATTTTCATTGACTTTCAGAGAAGAGTTCGTAGAAAAGTGTTGGCTGACTCCAATTTGACTTTAGTTAGTAGTTAGTTAGTTTGAACGTTACTTACAACTACAAGTAGCTTCTTACTTTTGTTGTTCATTTCATTTCACAACGCAACTTTTGCATTACAACAACCCGAAAGGACACTTTCACAGTCTCCCCTTTACATTTCCTCATTTTATATAAGCCAGAACGACTTTTTAGCATATGCAGACATTTCCTGTGGAAAGAATAGAAGAAAGTAATTTGGAGGAAGACGAAGAAGATCATAAGAAAAGAGAATCCATGTAAATTTGCTTTGAGTGTATTACTATTTCCTACTTTGCAGCAAAAGAAAGGCAAATAAGAAAAAGATGGGCGTGATTATCAAATTTCAACACTCCCTTACATTTATTGTCCTTTATTTCCTCCTCTGCTAAAAACTTCCACTCGCTTCAACTGTCGCACAAGGAATGTTCAGTTCAGGATATTTCATACAAAAACACATCCTGTCGTCACAAAGAAAAACTTTCGCCATTGTCATGCAGAAAAGCCAAGAGAGTAATTGCCCACACACAATAGCTAACGTCTATACTACCGGTCCCACTTTTCCTTAACTTTTCCATTCAAATCATATTTTCTTCCACAAAACCTAAAAATTTAATTAATTCACTGCAATTTGAAAGAAATTCGTAGGAGAATGTTATTATTAGTATAGTATACACCTTTAAAACATGCAAAATGAAAAAAGCTTTGTTTATAATTTATAAATAGCTAAAGTCGTGATTTGTTAGAGAATTTGGTTTATGTAACGGTAAAAATGCATTTACGTTTTGTGCATCTTCTGGTTTGAAATGTTGAAATATTTTAAATCAGGTCTGCAAATGCTTTATGTGTCTTAAATTGTTCCCATTGACATTTTCTTCATTGGACGATGTGTCTCTGTTTAAATTATTTATTTAAATTGCCTGTTAATTAAGACTTCTAATGATTCTGCAGAATATAAAAAATTATAGCAGGTACAATAGAGTCGTGGTAAAAAATGAAAAGGTATAATATAAAGGAGATTGTTTCAAGTTAGTTGAACTTTGAAAATAATGAGGTATGTTAGAGAAGAAAGGAGTTGGATGTGTGAATGTATAAAATGACTTATAGGATGAATCGGAGGACGTGAAGGTGGAAGTAGTGGGCGATTTTAAGGCTGTTAAAATTCACCTTGCACGATATGGAGTTGCGGGCTAAAGACGTGCACACGGCTTAATTCTTGACTCTGTAAACACGAAATGACTGAAACGGTTGGCGACATCACGAGAATTTACTTTTGCGTTAGTTTTGTAGGAGAGAAAGAGTTCAGCTCTCAGTTCAACTCACTTTATGCCCGTGGAGATTCATTTGCTCACAATTTCTAAACGGAATTCCTTCACACAACTACAAAACACACACTATAAATATTTATCCCTGTAGTAGTACAGCATCCACATAGTAGGTACCTTGGCCATGTCGTGTGTGGCATGCGACTTAAGTGTAAGTAGTTTGGTGGGAGTCAACTTGAGAGTGAAAGTGAGTAGAAAGAAGTATCCAGCTATTTCCACACTACACACCACATAACTCCACTTGTACTTCCTTATAAAGAAATACCTTTAAAAACACCCAGAAAAATTTCTTGTTGATGCTTTCACTCCAGTTTTCTTTTTCAACGTTCAATTTGTCACTTGACATCCGAAAACATGAAGTTGTCCAGGAAAAGTGCAGCAAAGGGCGACACCACTACAGCACGTGGAATTACATTATGAGCACGTCTACTACGAGTCTGAACTCAAAAGGCGACTAAACATTCACATAAATAAAAAAAGTCTTGTCAATTTCCTGTGCAGACTGACTTTCCCCTTCTCTCATGTTTTTAGCAAGCTATGAACATAATGCATTGAATGAACACATTGCCTTACACACACAGCCAAGTGATAGGTTGAGTTTCTCAAAGGGATTTGTGTTTTGGTTGTGTTGTGTGTGTGGATGTCGTCCGTGTGGTTTGGCTTCCTCTTTGCGTCTTCCTCCAGCAGCGTGTGGCATCAACCACCACCGGAGGCCTTTCATTAAACGCTATTCCTCCACTGAAAGACATTTCCCCGTCACACGACAATTCTCTTCCCATAACCACACACACTCATTTCTATATAGGCTCGTATTAAATATATATAGGCATTATGTTCATATACTTTTAAGTTATGTGTATTATTTTTCAATTTATACAAAGATATATACAATATATAAATATAATATAGCTCTATCTTATTCTTATATGTTTTGAGAGACTCTGTTTAGTTTTGGGTTGGTGTGGTAGTGTGTGTATGATGGTGGACGATTTGTATGTAGTGTAGTAGTGTTGGTGATGTAATGTTGTGGTATGTGTGTGAAGGTGGGTTGGTGGCACGGCCAGAAGACCTTAGTGCTCTATTTACAGAGAAGTGGAGAAAGCGAGAGAGATGAGCGCCTGGAGAGTTGAATTCGATTGTCAGAAGATTGCTTGCCTTCATTTGACTTGACTGAAAATAAATAGCAACTTGCTTTTCCTTTGAGTGTCTCCCTTCCTCTCCTCCTCCACTCGCCAATAGCCATGTCTTTATGTGCAATGTGCGATTAAATTCTCGTGTGAAGAATTTACTTTATTATTTACCTCATTCTCTCGCTCTACCTTTCACCTTTCTCTCATTCAAAATCTTCAAAGAAACATTTAGCCACGTTCAACTACAAAGCGTTTTATACTAACAAAGATACCTCCAGGACACCAACAACTTTTACACGGGGAAATCCCGCATTTCTCCCCCTTTTGTTAACAATACACGTTTTGTCTTTGTCCTTGGCGTTTTTACGGGCAGGTTGATGACATATCATCATCATCGCTTGAGAAAGAAATAAAAAAGGAGGCTGGTGGTGGCGAGAATGTTTGTAGACTCCATATAGACAAACAAATATTTTATTTTATTACGCACACCAAGGGAATCTTGTTCATTACATATGGACATTTATAGAACACACAAAAAGTTACACAAGTTGATTAGAGTATAGACTGGTAATACACACACTCCACTTGGGTGGTCCAGAGTCAGAGCTTCGTAATATTTAATGTGTGTCATAATTAAGTTATAATTATAGTTGTATGTACATTGTATAGGTCGATTATAAACTACTAACTTTGGCAGCAGGTACTCACAGTACACAACTCAAATGCTGTGCTACCTTCCTATAGCCTTAACATTATGTAATAGTACAGTACAAATACTTCTTCACACATACACATCATTTCTTACAGATTGTTATATATACTGACATTAATTACCTTAATTACACATGTACTTTACAACAGGTCAAGCACAATGCACGTAAATACTAATTGCTTTTATTTATGGATAGAATGTATAACATGTACAATTACAGCTCAATGTTGTAGGAGGGAGAAGGGAGGGGTCAATTAAATTACCTTTCCCAAATAACTATTTACAATTAATACATATGTAGGTGCTACATTAAAAGTTCCGTTAATTACAGTACTTATTGGATAATTACACACAATTTATGACGGAACGTATATGTGCTGTGTCCATGTATTGATGTATATTTGTCTGTATATTTATATACATGATCAGTAAGTATATCGTAAACATTTGATTTAGTCTAACTAATCGAGCAATCTGCATATTAAAACGAATCATTCAAGATTTGCGTAAAATATCAATCAGATCGAACATGAAAAAAATTTATGGGGTGTGATATAATCGTAAGACAGGTTCAGATGCTACTTATTAAGCAACATCAATCTCTGTGGGTTTAAATTTTTGCCTTGTTATACCATTAAAACCATTATGTCGTATTTGAGTTCATTCGACCCGAAATGGTTTTAAGTTCAATCTCAAAGCTTCAGATACTTTTATCTTTTATAAAAATCTCAATTGGTTCGTGTTTTAATATGCAAATTGATCGATTACTGCACACATGTTTATGATATATATATTGATCGAACTTTTCAGAAATTTGCTACAGTAATTTTTGAAGAAATAAATCATTTTGGTCATTAACACTTCGAAGAACGGGATCCGTTTGAAAATCTTCCTTAAAATAAATTCATATTTTTTAAAAGAATAGTATTGCTAGAGAAGGTGAAAATAACAAAATTAGAAAACTGTTTGGAAAACTAATGAACTTGGGAAAGAGATGTTAACATTTTCACCGAAATGGTTTCATAAGAAAAAGTTCCTCGTAAAAAAAAGTTTTGCTGTAATATTATATGATTCTGTGAATTTGCATGCATAATATTCACATGGGTAGGGATAGGTGTGGGTATTATAATATACAATAATAATTACGAATATAAACATTTGACTATATGCTTTATAGGAAATATTTTTAGAGTTACATACGAAAGAGTATAGATAATTGAGTGTGGATGTTACATACAACATTTGTTTGTTTTCTACTAAGTGCTCCGTTTGTGATGAATGATCTGCAATCTACAGGTACTCATCCTAGGTACTACTGTTTCCGCATAAACTCTCAACTGGACTAGACAACGTAGCTCATCTCTAAACATGACGAACGATTCTAACTGTAAGTGATTTAGTGAGAGACAGCTGACGAATATTTACATATGATGATGATGCTGTGTTGTACGGGTTAAATATATGTGAACCTAACAGCTACGTTGAGATTATACGCGTGAGAAGCGCAGGGAAAGCAAGTGGCACTCTACCCACGGTCACTACTTCATTGTGTTTACATACAATCTTCATTAAATGTTTTATTCGTGTGCGGAAAGATGTAATAAATTCATGCACAAATTATTCTGCCTATATAGTTGTTGTGCAAGGACAGAATATTTCTGCATAGAGTCAGAGAGAAAGAGGAGACGGTGGAGTTGAGTGTGTACGAGCTTTCCCTTTGCCCCACAGTGCAATCCTTTTGGTTATTTACATAGTAAGCAGTTTTTCCCCTTGTGTTTCTGTTCTGGTTGTTTTCACAGCCTCCATACACAACACACAGACACAAAATCACAATTCTCAGTGCGTGCGTGTGCCTCACCTTTTACCGTGCACTCGTAACTCTAGAACTACTTTACTTTACCAACATCAACCCACCTTACTCACTTACTCCATATTCTTATTTAGTCTAAGTGCTTTTATTTACAACTACCTTATCCCTAACTAAACTCTTTCCTATATCCTTCCTAATTATTCATCATCACTCATCTTTCTGTGTACACCATATTATATAGAAGACGGAATATGAATATTCTGTAATACTAATACATGCTAATACCTATAATAGACTATATAGACAAAAAGATTTATATATTTCTACTTGGAAAAACATTAATTAAGCTTATTTCTCTGTGTGCTTAGCCATTTGCTACAAGCATGACAAACAAACAGCGAATAAGACTACGTACAGTGATATGCATATTTACAAGTATTTGCATTCATTATAATACGCTTACACTTTACACTTCTAAAGGAATATTCCTGCTAGCTATTACAACGTTATGCGAAAAGCTGTAGGTTTAATTAGAAATTGGTAGTAGAAGTATTTGAATTTGAAACATCTCTGTACACTGACGTGAGTAAAGATGCAAATCAAATGTGCACAACGCTAATGAGAGTGAGTCTGGACCGATCTTAACAATTGTAAACATTTTCCTCTTCCTAGACGTCTGTACCTCTGCTGTGTAGGAGGCGAGTGGAGTAGAAATAAAGTAATTACAATTCCTTTCAACACTAATTAATTAATTAATTACTAGTCACAATCTATTTCTCCGTCTACTCCATCCTGTACACTTTCAGCTATAATTAACTTCCTTTATACATACGCCTTCACATGCACCCAGTCTACTTTTCAATTTCATCCATCTGCAGATATCATCGGCATTCTTATCATTTCCTCCTCCAAAGGTATGCAACGCTTTGTTTCACAGTTTTTACTTTTACTACTTCCTGCATCTTTTACGCAAGAAGTAGAACTCGCAAACTGGCAGAGGCTTCATGCAACGCAGAAAATAATCAAGTCAAAAAATAAAGCGTATCATACCGTCATTTATTTTCCCCTCTACTACATAATTGTACCGTTAATGATCCTAATTTAGGAATATCTATACGAAATTGTCTATTATATGAAAAGTATATACGTAAAATAAATGCATAAAGTAAAACTTTCATATCATTACTTTAACTTTAACCATGTCAATGTCCTTTCACGTTTTCACTCATGCTTTTTCACAAATTGTAAGCAAAATATTATGCAATCGCTAAAATTTCTAAAGCTCCGTAGGGAAAAATGCTGTTTTTATTACGTGTGTCAGCGAAGATTTACGTATACAAAATGGCTATGATAAAATGTTTTAGCAGATTGACTGATTGTAAACATTTTTAGGGATAATTTACTATTCAAGCCATATTTAAAGTTGAAAAATGTAATTAAAATTTAGTTTCTGACAAAAACATCCCTAACATTTTCTAACAAACTGGAAATCTGGATAAAACCGACTGAGAATGCTTGCATGTTGTGAAAAATGAAGCCTAATTACAAAGTTGACTTTGTGAAAGAGCGGTGATGTGAATTTCTAAACTAGATGAGTCAGTTTTGTGCTATCTCTTTGTAGAGATTTGAGCGAGGCATTTATGCATGTTGTTTTTTGATAAGGTCTGGATCTAAGTTTACATAACATCATTAAAATCTATTAAAATCGTGAAAACAAAATTGCAGATAGCTCTGTGCATGATATCCGTTTGTGAAGAGTATGGCTAAAATGTAAAGGTTCTGAGAACGAGGGAGATGCTGTGACTAGATTTGTGTTGTGGATGTTTTGATTGTGAGTTGGCTTAAAAGGGGGTTAACTGTGATGAATGGCGTAACGAGCCTTACATAAATTGTGCGAGTCAAAGGCTGTGCTCTTTCTCACTTCAATTTCAGTCGGGAGCACCTCAATCTCTTTGCATTTTCTTTTGCAGTCCACGACTGTTGTGGAATCAACAAAGCTTAGCGTGATCTACATCCTAGTTATCATCTCCTAATGCACCTGCTTAATCCTCTCCTGTAGTCTCCTCCACCTCTACCTTTTCCCCGCTACTACAAACAGCGGCGTTTGTAGTTAAAGCTTTAATGCAAATTTGTCAAACATCATGAAGCTCCTGCCAGGCAATCTCCTTTTATTATACATCTCCATTTAATTCATATACCTCGTCATTTCCTACTAGTTATCCCTCCAAGCAATTAAAAGTGGCACATCCACTCTACAAAACACGACTCACAAACATAAATGTAAATACAACCTGTCTATTTTCCAAATCATCCACTCAACCAACTAATAATATTTACATACTTGGCTCTAGCAAAATCCAACCGTGTATACCATACCCCTCTGCCTCAAGAATTTATTATCATTAACTTCTTCGACAATATTTTTCAATGATGCTCTTTCATTTTTATTGTTATGTCGCTAATTTTTTCTATGTTGTTTCAAGCATGTATGATTAAAAGAGAAATGAAAGTTTTGACTCATACTACTGCCAATGCCATAATTTTGAGTTCCTCAGACTTTTTAAATGTGTCATGCAGCAGCTTGTGACACTTTAGCCAAAAAATAATTAATTTTGTGGTTAAATATTTCAATGCTTAATAAGAATGAGTGAAATGTGGAAAAATACGAATTTCTGCACTGATTCTCCTCTTAACTCTCCTTTACTAAAATCAAACTCACTTTCTACATTTTAATTTCACACTAGTACTAATATAGCATAAAATTTTGATATATTATTATTTTGCCTTTCACCATTTCTCTCTCTCTGTCCCTCTATCCCTCTGAAATAAAATCAGTATAAAACTATGAATAAAATAGTTTTGATACTGTTACTACCTAATTGATGACACGCGACTTTATTCATTAAACATCTTGTTTAATAAATGTTACTACTAACTATAGCTAAATAGCAATTAACTAACATTATTATCGTCCTGATGACCCACAGGCTTATTTTTAACAAAACTGTAGAATATGCAGCTGTAAATGCAATGACATTGTACTGTGTAAGTGTTTAATTCTTACGTGTACAATTTACAGTTTGATTTAAATAAATTCGCAGTGACTTGATGTAAGTATAGCTAAGTAAACTATGACACAGTGCACACTGCGTAGAAGAATTGAAGTGCAATATTTATGGTACAGTATGTATATGTTTTGTAGCAAGTGTTTAGGTATGCATGACTTTATATGTAGCTGGATTTGGTATCACACACCACAAGTCACCTTGTGCCCACATAAGCAACAATTATGTGACCACCTATATAGAATTTAACAAGTACAACAATTACAACCACACAAAACACAACTGCTTCGCTTTCACTGCCTTGCAATTTGCAATGGACATCCGCAGCAGCAGCCACGACATGAATACACGCACAGTATTATTATTAGTATTACAAACAGCAAACTAAAACTAAACACCTAGAGATGAGTCATATATCTATATCAGCGATATATCCTACAGATATACACGTGTTACCATCTTCACGGACTTCTTCTGTGTAACCTTTCTCGGGGTTATTTGTTAAACCGTATTAAGTTAACTAACTTCTATTGTTACTTGTAATCGCAGAAGTTGTGGTGTTGAGATTGTATTTGGTGGCAATGGAATTGCATTGCTGTATGATTAGTAGTTGAAGTTGAAATGACTTTGTTCGGGTTTGGAAGGTGGAATCGGATGATGGTGATGGTGGGCGGAAATAACAAGTTTTTCGGTTACTTTCTCTTTCCCGTTGTTGTAACACCACGCAACGATCACACAATGACGAGATAACAAAGCCAAACAGAATCAAATTAAACTTAGCGAAAAACCACAAAATCCAAACAACGGACGAAACCACACACAAATAAATGGAGTTGAAGCGTTTAAAGGAAAACTCCCCCGTAGTAAGACTATCTCCACTAATACTAATAGCTTTCGCTGCCACGTAATGTGCACGTATAGAATTTATAGACTTTATAGAATATCTTCTGTTGTATCCTAGAGAAAGAGAAACTTTCATTTGTTCTTCCATGGGAATAATATATATCTCGGCATATTACACTCTTACAGATTTTTCTACTCTTTATATGTATTTGTATAGCTCGGGCGGGTTTAATTGGACGTTAAAACCTCGGGCACCATTGTACGACTTAAATTGAAAATCATCCTACTGTGATAAATGCATCTGCAAAACTAATACATCGTAGAAATACATACACTGCACTTCAAACAGGTATGTCTGTTTTTAACAAGCAAAATAATTACGTTCTTTCATGATTTACCCCTGAAAAAAGATTTTAGACTGTAAAAATTGTAGAAAGTGGAAAATAAAAATAAACATTACGAAAAATGGAACAGTGAAAAAAAAAGTTGAATACGAAATGAGAAGAAAAGCATTTTACAAGGTTTCATCTGCAGAGGGTTTAGGTTCCTCATCCTTTTGGGTTGGTTTAGCTTCCTGATCTTGTTTGTGAGTCGGTTTGAGTTCCTCTGAAGTGGAGAGTTCGACTTCTTCGGTGCAAACATCGACAGGAATGCGTTCACGAGTTGCTACAGCTGCTACGCTGACCAAGATCTTTCGATTGGAGTTAACGGATAAGACTCCGTCAGGGAAAATCCAAGTGGTCTTTTTGACAACACATTCGGACCATCTGGAGAAGCCTATGAGGGCGGATATGGGTTTGTACACGCTGTACAAAAGAAAAAGCCAAATCACCAGGCGGGATTTGTGGGGCTGGATGTTGCTATGAATCCATTGGTCCATCATGAACTGAAGAAGCGAGTAGAGGATATTGAATATTATCCAGCCGTGCAGAGTCGTTTGATCGTCCTACGGGGAAATAAGAACAATTCTTATCACTCACAACGTAACTAACACACTCTACAACCCAAACACACCTACACCCAAACAACTTCTCCCTATACACATTTCTCAACATAAACTCCTTCCTTTTTTACCTTTCTTCTCTTGTAGTACTACGTATGTACAACTACTTTCACACAGATGCTTGTCCTACACATACAAATCTATATACACCTTAATGTCATATGTGTGTGTCTACCTGTAAAAACGTGCAGTAAAAAAGCGTTGCCCATTAAATGGGTAATGGGTAAGTTGATACAGCTGCTAGAAACTCAATAACACAGCACAATTCAGAAAGTAACGGCGAAAGAAACAACTTTCCCAAGCACGTATATAAAAAAGGTCTGTATAAGAAACATTTAAAAACACATACAAGAAAATAAAGAAAGCGAGACTGGATAATAATAATCGCTTTGTTATCCCTATAATATAACGCGTTATTTTTCTTACTTCTTAAATATTGATATTCATAAAAATCGAAATAATAGGCCATTAAAACAGCAGGTAGACATTGCACACACACAATGAGAATTTTTTACACCTGCAATACAAAGCTATATGGAAGCTTTTCCTTTTTCCCGTTAAGAGTGATTGGAAAGGTAGAAGAGTGGATATAAAGTTACGATTTGTATGGATGATGTGTTTAATGGTGTTGATGGATGCGATGACTGTGGAAGAACGTGGTGCAGATATTTCTGGGCTTAATTGGTAACATTATATAGAAGAAAGGTAAAGACGTGGGCGGAAATAGAGTGCGGGAGCAGAGAAGTGTTGTTGTAAGAGAAAGGTGACTTACGGTAAGAGCTCCGATGAGAAGCATAGCAGCGATAACCGTTCCCCATAGCCAAGTGTACAGAGTAATCACGATGAACGCTCTTGTAAACGATCCTGAAATGTTCACACAATATCCGCCTAAGTAACCACACACAAACAACACGCTCTCTCTCTCTCTTACAGTTACAAATTACAAATAAACCCTTCTCACAGTCTAATACCTACTCAGACCACTATACCAATAAATGCGCCTTTAATATTTAATGTTGCGGATATAAGCTAAGTTTTCTCAGCTGCAAAGTTCAAACACAGAGTAACCTTAACCTAAGAGACCTTCTCAAATCTTTGTATTTACTAAAAGTTATATTTCATCAGTAATCTCTAAAATTAACTCATATTTTAGTTGATAAAAAAAGCTGAGTGAATTTACTCACGAAAATAGATATTTTTACATGGACATGTTGCGTTCAACAATTGTTACTTCGTAAAATATTTTCAGGTCAGAAAAGATTAAAATGACTTTTTTTAGTGTTAATAATAATTGGTACTTTCTCCAAGTAGAGAAAGTTAGAAGGAACATCAGAGATGATTTTAGTGAGCATTATCCGGGAAATGTTCAGTATGCAGCTAACGTGAAGAGTACAAAAACAAAAAATGAGAGAAATGATGGCAGATATTTTCAGTTATTGGGAAATGTGTGACATTAGTCAAAGGAAGAGACACACGTAGAAGTTGGAAGCGACGAAGAAATGTAGGAAGTGGAGGGAGGGAGATTGAATTGGATAATATTCGGGATGCGGCAATGAATAGAAATGTGTTGCATTATGATAGTTGATAGTTTAGGCTTACCGGGTAGGGAAGAGTACAAGTCGTAGACAACTTGCCACGGGTGATCAAAGAGAAGCTGCTGAGCTGCTTTCAACCTTTTCCCCGAAAACTGGTAGGTGTCAATTCGGAAAGGGTCGACCTGTAGACCCAACGTGATTTTTTGTGCCTCAGGTGAGGAGAGCAGGGAAATGTTCTTTTCTTTCAGAATTTGGTCAACGCTGAAAAGAACGCACGGCCACTCGGAAAGCATCCCTTCCACCACGAATTTCGTTACAACTCCCGGGTAGTGTCTCATCATTGATAATCCTAACTCCCGATTTTGAAACATGGGAATCATTGACAAGGATGAGTCTTTTCCTAATTTAGCCCTCCAAGGTGGATTTTTATCTCCTTGTTTTGCATTTGCATTTCCCTTTGCTTTCTCTGGTGCGACAGATTGTTCCTGTTTCGAAAGCGTCTTCGAACCCGAAGCGACTTCATCATTTTTTACTGGACGAACAGCAGTTGCAGTTTGATTCAAATTCCCCAGCGGCTCTGTGTTCACGGTGACATTTTCAACATTAACATACATCTTTGAGTTGACCAAACTTTTTTGGCTTTTTTCTCGGATTTCTTCGTCTTCCCGTTTTACCCTGGGAATTTGATCCGCCGCTGCTTTCTTAAAGTTTTCATTCTTGGCTTGTGTTTTCAATTGATGGACATTTTCAAGGTTATGATTTCGATTGCGTCGCCCTATACTTGGATTTTTATTGTTAGTTGCGGAGTATTTTTCAGTGTGTTTATTATCTTCGGATATTATCATTTCTCCGTCGCGTCCACCTCTCGCACAGCTGTATTTACTCTCTTGGTCGTAGTAAACGGTCACATTGAGATTGTTGACATTGTTATTTCTCAAAGCAAACATACTCTGCTGTAAAGATCGATGAGTGTTTTCTATCAAGATGTCCGAGTATTCTTTGCAAACAGTGCTGGAAAATTTTTTGTTGTTCATTCTCCTTCCCCCTCCAACAGTCAACAATTCATCTTGACAATGTTTGTGCAGGATGCTATCCGGAACAAGATCAAAAGTACTTGACATTGTCAACAGAAGGAAAAATCGTCCTGCATTCCGACTGTCGTTAACCGCCAAAAACTGCGTTCAAATGGAAAATATATTGACAAAGTTACTACACAGTCTGTTGAAGATTCATAGGAGAAAGAAGAAGAAGTGCCCATTGAAGAGTCGGAAGAGGACTCCATAAAGAACTAGCTTGTGAGTTTACTACTTACATTATTATAATGGAAAAGAGGTACAAACGATAGAAAAACACTTAGACCGTCGACGATGACTGTTGGACGTAACTAAATTGAACCAAGTGAGTTAAAGTTGAAAAGATAAGAGAAAGAAGAAATAGTGGATGCTCTTTGTCCGGGTCCTCGCTATATTTTCTCCCGTTTTCTTTGTCTGCTACCGCTACCACCGCCTACAATGCAACTCACCTTATTCTAGCCCTCCCAGCTCGATAACCCGAATAAATATTATTTCCTCCTCTTCTACTTATAATACCCGGAAAATAGCTGGTGTAGTAATTTTGAATATATATGTAGAATGTAAAATAACAAAAGGTAGATTTAGATTTGCGAGGAACGGGAGTTGTTACGAGAGTATTAGTAAGCGGAGAGCGGGAGACCCGGTAGTAACTCTGTATTGTCTATTACTTTCACCGGAGAGAAAATGGAATCAAGAGTTGTTTTGTGTGCCGCTGGAAAAGAAGCATTTATGTGCAAATTACTTTGTACTTACCAAGTCAATGAGGGCGATGGCTATTGCCAACTTTTTCAACAGTGGAAATCCCATGGCTTCTTCTTCCTGACTGCTCAACGCTCTCTCTTCACTTTTTCACTTAACTCTTTTTCTCTACTCCCACTTCCACAGTTCCAGGCAAGTAAGTGCTGCAGTAGTACCCGGAGTAGTTCAGTTGTGCAATTCGGTGGTAGTGGCTATACCTAATAGAAATAGCAGTAGCAGTATATTATCCCAGATTCGTCGTCGTCGACAATTCCCTTTTCAACTTTGAAAACGGGCAAAGAGGAAATCTAAACGGATACAATAAAAAGCAATTGCAATTTCCTACTTGGTAAAAGTAGACTGGAACTGTACTGGAACAGCCGACCCTGGAGTTTTCACGACAATGAAAACGGTGATAGTTACACAGAAGTATAATATTAGTTCGGAGAAAAGTGCGAGTTAAACATCCGATGAAGTAGAAACAGAAACAATTCTGAAAAGAAGAGAAGATGAGCACACCAACAACAGCAACAGCAAACTGTCGTTCAACAACCGAACCATTCTCTGTCGGTTGTTCCTGTTCATGCCATCGCGACCAACAACACCACGCAGTCTTCGGTGCAAGGCGCGCTGTCGGTATTTCAATATTATAACAATTACCAGAAAACAAACAACCAGCAAAGTAAAGGCGAGAAGAACAAGGACGAAATCTGTCCACAAATTTTTCTGTTGTTCGTATCTGCGGTTGTTGTTGTTCTTATTCTTGTTGTGATTGCGAATGTTGTGTTTGTGTCGGTGGTGGTGGTAGTGAAAACAGAAGAGACACAGTTTGTGTACCGTGGCCGGGAGAAAAACGCTTTCTATTACAGGATGATCGCGGATTATCCTAGCTACGGCGAAGAAGATCCAGGGAAGAATGATCGTCTCACCCGTCAAGGCAAAGATAGATAAAGCTGAAGCTCTTCTGGTCGTCGTCCTCCTCCTCTTCCAATCCCATATGTACAAAGATACGGAACGAGAAGAAGAAGAGATGCTTTCCCCTCAAACACTTTCCCAACGGAAACTTTCAATCTGCTCAAACTCTTCCGCTTGCTTCTGCCACGCACGCGACGATATGTTCAATCCTCAATGTACCTTTTCTTTACTTTTCTCCATCTCACTCCAGTCGTCCCACTATGATATTATTTTCCTCTCCTGTTTCTCATCCTGGTGGGTCGCCCGGTTCAATGTGCAGTGTGTGTGTCAAGAGAAAGCTTTCCAGGTTTCACGGGTTCTACACTTCAGAAGACGCAAGTCTGCAACAGCATCCGAGTAAAGTCACAAAACGGAGAATTTTAGACGGCAGAACAGATGAAGCTCAAATTCCCACACAATCTCAATCTACCGTGTAACGAATGATCTCCGGTGTGTGTTGGAATGAATACATCCAGGGAGCTGAAACTGTTAGAACTGGAACGGGTGTAGGTTTGTTCTAGAGACTGTGTGTGTGAATGGAGAAGGATTTTAGCGGTTTTGTGTCTGTCTGTGTCTTTTCTGCTGGCATTTCACCAGAAGCACAGTGCAGTCTCATTCGTACGACAACTGCCAACTCAAATTACCTACTTGTTGATTCTGATTTGAATTCCGACTCAATTTCCACACAAATGCCTCCTGCAGTAGTAACCATAAATGCTAAGGTCTTCATAATATTAGCATCATGATGATTTTGATGATACTTAGGAAGAATAGTAGCTTGAGTAGGAGTTATGTTAAAACCAGATTACTTCCAGTGGCATTTACAAACTATGCCTTTATAATACAAGTACCTTCGTTTCCCAATCGTTTACATTTATTAACAATATTGCTTTGTCCTACTTTCTCCTATATGTAATAATTAAATAAATAATAGACTATGAAGAACATTCACGAAAAAGTTAAATTTTTGCTTACCCGCTTTCAGTTTGTTTAAAAAGGTTTTATGCCTACATGCAATTGACTTCCTGGCTTACTTTACTTTTACAATAACTTAATCAACCAGAGAAAGTCTCTTCATCAAATCATCAAATGATTGAAATGGGGAAATTTTTTTTTCTCATCTCTTTGAAAAATTTCAAAAAAATCTGATGATTGGTCATAGCTTCTGTCTTGAAATTATTCTAAAAAGCAAAGGTTTAATCATTGTAATTTGTAATTAATCCATGCATATAAAAAGGTTCATAGTGACTTCGATTTGGTTTCAAAAAATAATCGGTTGACTCGAGTAAGCTAAGTAAACTAAACTAGTAGTAAACTAAAGTTGTACACGATAAAGATAGAAATCTTAATTGGTAATAAATGTACGACCTACCTCACATAACGCTCACCAATCACCTATAAGAGTGAAATGTGACGACAAGGCTGGATATTGTTAGGAAAATCTGTGATGTATAATGCCCTGATGTCTTTCTCTTGCAAAAATGATCACCTTCCCGTCTTATCAGCACAATTCAGTGCAAAGTTGCAGTTATACAGCGCAAAGGAAATGAATAATTATACGCTCTCACTATAAATGGAGTAGGAGAATCCGTAATATTTATCATTAACAATTAATTACACAGGGAGAGAGAGAGAAAGGCCCTTTGCTATCTCTCTTTAACTCTAAACTGTTTGCAGTGGAGTTGTGTGTTTTATTACAGTCGAGTATTGTCTTTTATCTCGTAATTAATACATTTTGGAACGCAGAAGCGGGAAGGTAGCTGCGGATACACCGTCAGTGAATTTGAGTCTGCTCTTTGCGTAGAAGATTTGCATTTGAAATCCTCTCTTGAGTTGTATTCGTGCAAAACCAAAGCCACCAAAGGTGAAGTTACAAATAATTCACTTTCCAAAGCTCTTGCAAATCATGAAATGGAATTAAGCGGAATCTCCTGTCTTCTATCCCCGAGATACGACTTTCTAAAGAAATTCCTCCAAAATGATTTTCTACCCAGAAGCTTTCTCTTGTGTACACAGAATTATCCACCTCTCCTGTAATAAACGCAGGGGAAGCATAAACTGTACATGACAATAAGCGTGTTAAATTCCAATTACATTTCAGTCCTGACATAAAATCGAGAATTCAATACATTCATCCCAAATGTACACAACAAGTAACAAAACATGAAAGAAAATGAAAGACGGCATCCAATATCTTTTCCCTTCGTCTTATTTCACACACAAAAGGAATCGTCATTCTGGTATTCTATCCTAAACCAAGGACAAAGATTACCTATCCCTTTTCACTTTATTTGTTACTGCTCTATTCACAAATAGAAATCTGTCATTCTGTTTCTGTCATTTCATCTCAATTTCTTATTCTTATCAATCTCATCCCTCTCAGACTACTTTTTACCATTTACAAAATATTCTTCCCCAATGTAGCCACAAATTTTATACTTAAATAATAATGTTTCCTTGTATACGTTTGTAAGAGTTATTCTTAGTAGTGAAATTTCTCGGAGAAAGCTGAAGTGAAGAAAGTATGGGTAGTAAATGGAAGGAAGTTGGTTATTGAGCCTCCCGAATGCAAACAAGGAAAAGAAGATTCCCTACTCCGACCATAATAACCATTACCATTAATTAGTCTGCACTTAAGTCATAGCTCTTGCGAAATAACAGACGCAGAGCTAGAAGAAGAGGATGGGAAAGAGCCAAGAACGTTTCTTCTTCGCTTGCTGCTTGTTTTGTGTGCACTGTTCTACATCTCCCTGTGCGTTTACAATTCGGGGAAATGATTTCTGTAGTGGTCGCTAGTAGAGCCGTGTTCACATCATGCAGCAAATGTAGTAAAGAGTAAAGAGGACGACGTAGGTAAAGAGACAAGGCTACATTAGTGATACGTCAGATCACAACCACTCTCCGGCTCTAGAAATATATCACATTCAGACTACCAACACTTTCATTCCCTGCTCTTTATAATCATATCACTTATATCAAGCCTATAATGCATGTAAAGGTATATTATAGGATTCTATGCACTTACATATATCTATATTGTAGAAAGTGGTGGTATCTGTGCAAATAATGTAATGGGTAGAGAGCTACAAGAAGAGAAGGAGGAGGAGGACTTGGGAGAAGACAAGTCATTATTGCACACAATGGCATTATGTTATTCTATAAGTTGCGGTGTATTGCATTACCAAAAGCTAATTCATTTGCATCTGATTGAATTTAATTTACATACGAGTTTTGGTACATCCAGTATATTCTTGAACACAACAGCCAGTCTTTTTCCCAAGCACACACACGTCCAGTAATTAATTAACTATTCATTTGCCAACCCATCACTAATTAACTTATTGGCAATTCATACGTGGACTACTAGGAATTTATAATATTATAAGCTCAAGTGTACAGGAGGAATAGGGCTTTAGTAGTTCAGTCTACTTCAAATCTTTCCAACAGAGAGCTGACTACGCTAATAATGCACGCAAGAGTAGTCCTCATTCAAAGTAGTCCTATTAAATACACACAGAGACGCGGGTGCAAAAAACTTTTTCTTCACGCTATCCTAAGGATGAATTTCTCGGTAACTGTGAAAACAAAACATTTCCTGACTTGGGGGGAGGAATATGCAAATCACGCTTAGAAAATTCACTAAAAAGATTTTAACAAATCTTGTCCCCGAGAAACAAAAAAATCTGCGAATCGCAGTCCGATTTTATTGCAAAATTAAATATGCAAACCAGAAACCACGCAAAAATAAGAAGATTCTCTAAAATCCAAGGTTTTTCCAATTTTGTCCCCAACCAAATAAAGCAAAAAAATTGGCGAATGGCAGTTTGAGGAGTTTTTTGCACCAGGGTGGAGAGAAGAGATAGGTACTAATGAAATTGAAAGCGTAAGAATGAAGAAGGATACGTTGGGGAAAGGATTGTGTTGTAGTGGATTCAAAATTCAAGTAGGTTTGGCATTTCATGGCTTTACGATTTATTATGAAATTCGAATCTGTTTCTCTGGGCTGTTTATATATTTCCTCGTCCACACACGACACACTCCATTCTCTCTGAGTGAGTGTAGCATTAGTATAGCACATGTCTATGTACATGTCTGTTTGATATTGAATGGAGAAGGCTGATGATGACTTGGTTGTAGTTTTATTGAAACGTCTATTTGTAAAGCGTCCTTGTCTACAGAATCTGCACACCACAAAGGAAAGCCATAGATAGAAATTAATTCCACGCTCTCCCACCGTTCACTGCCATGTCGTGCTTCACAGTAAGGCCTTCTCTCGCACAAAGCTCCTTCTTCTCTTCACTATTTGCATTTTCTGTCTGTCTGTTTGTTAATGTTAATTGTATCTTGTAGTAGCTTGAAACAAATAATGTCCACAACTTCCATGCGAACAGTTACTTCACTCATTCTCAATTAAAAAGGTTTCAATTTCACTCTGAAACGCACCACTCACTCTTCCTCTCCAAATACGCCGTAATTATGTTTGCATTCTAGTCCTTTGACTTATTAGGTAGGCACATTACATACAATATACCTATACGACCTATATACATACCTAATGTATTCCTCCGTATATTTATTATGTCTATATAGTAAACGAATAATGTTACAATGAGAGAACTTGTTAAGTACTGCTATGCTGTTTAAACATGAAGCATATAATTGAATTACTGGAATCATCAAATGCTAACAATCATAATGCAAAACAATAGAAATAACCAGAAAGACTTACTTGCATTACTCAACTTACATTAAGTACAATATGTTTATATGAGAGAGAAAATTTCATTTACTTGAAATCACCGTCACAATATTATGTGCTTTCCATTTGACACGGTAGATAAACAATATTGTAAAGTACATTACAAAATATTCAAACAAGTTAATAAAGGTTTAAAATTAATTAATGAAACTTTGAGGGTAAATGGTAATTTAAATATAATTATATTAGTGATTATGTAGAATATTACAAGATCCTTTTAGTACACTCCTGACTACTTTCTGTGTTAATTCTTTGGCTATAGCTTCAATCTTTTTCTGAACTTGTCGAATTTCTTATTTTTGTCCAAAGGTTGAATTGAAATTAAATTAAATTGATTAAACTAATTGTGATTTTGGCAGTAGATTTCTTTCTCGAATGTCGACTGATTAAAGGAAGAGTAACTTTTTGCTTGTGTTATAGCTCAAGATACATTCAGACTTTCAGACAATTGTTGTTGTTGATGGCGAAGGTTTAAAATGCGTCACATCTCAGTAGGTTGAATTCAGTTTGTGGAACAAATAATTAATTAGTGATTGTTGTACATAACATGGTGCACACTTATATGTACATATTATTGTTTGTTCATTGTTTCACATTCACAAAAGCATAGTCTAGACCATAGACACCATGCACTATTAACACACCTATAGGTACAAGTGCTGCAAATAAATGCACACAATAGCATAGAATATACTCACACAATCTACTAAACGGACCCAATCTAAATTACAATGCAATAAGTAGAAATAGATGAAGAATTAATTAATTTCCCATATAATGCAAACTAAATGTGTATTATGCTCACTAATTATGTTTATTCAAATGTTCAATAATTATCTTCAGTGTTATGTTACGCGTTCTCAGTGAAACCACATATAGACATTCATAGTCGAATTTATTATAGGTATAAGCATTTATGTCATGTAAGTATCTAAGTATTCCTTGTTTTGCACATTATTTTCTCAGAACTATGAAATTCACTTTTTGGTATAGCTTATGTAAGCTAAGTGTTTATTCTTCCTGGTATGATTATATCATAGACTCATGGAATAATAACAACTTCCTAATTACTTTCCTGCCTTATTGTCTTATTGTTAGTTACTTTTCAAGCTGTGGATAGCTATCACAAAAATATTCTGTAAAGAAAAGTAATCACAGTCATCAGGCAAGGTAAGTTAGCTTATGGCTTGGCTATATAGTGATTATATAAGTTAGGTAACGGTAGCATATGGGTAGACTGGTTTAATTACCTACCATTTAAAATCTCGTCTCATCATCATGCAATACTTTTGTAAACCTTTTTACTTTTCTTAAATTATGATTCATTTACAATTTACAACTTTCTTGCTTATTAGCGTCAGAAAAAGTGCAGAAGAGAAAGTCAGGAAAAAAGTTCTTGCCGTGTGTTTAAGGGAGAAGTTCCGGTCTAGCGGTTTTAAGCCTTGCATTTATTTTTAGTGATCAAAATTCTTCCACTTTACCGTAATAACCAAGATGTAAAAACGCATACCTAACCTAATCAATCACTAAGCAGCTAATCACATTGCATTTATAGCAGTTGAAATTAGTATTACAATTTAACGAAATATTATTTTTTCTTACTAATAAAAATAAAAATATTTGTTATAAATTATAAAATGTTACATATAAAATAATTATAAAATAAAAAACTTCTAGCATCTTTCTATAGTTTAGAAACCTTTTCTTCAAGTGCATGTTTCAAAGTGGCAAACAAATCACTGAATGCTTCAATTTTGTGTCAATGTCATCTGCTACGTGCCTTGCTTCGTTTATGAACAGAAAATGGGACAGCATGTGGTTGCAGATGCCTTTGAAGCTGTAAAATAGTACTGTGGCCTTTGGGAAGAAGGTTGACATGTGAATCTTGAGCATATTATAACCTTTACATTCTTACAAGGCAAACAAAATAGTAGAGCTAAAGTCTATGCAAACCACTAAAAGCTGTAAGACCATTTCTGCCACAACTTAGGTGATAAGGTGCAAAAGAGAAAGTAAAGCAGCTTGTGCATTGAGAAGCACAACAGGTCCATTTGTAAGTACTGCTGATACCATAAGTGCACTTCGTGTGTATTATATTCACAATGGAAGCAAGAAGACTTTTGCTCCTCGTGGTTTTGTATGTGCCTGTACAGTGGGTGGGTTTTTGCTTGTGGAAGTGTTGCGGTGTATAGAAAGTGGAAGGCATTAGGAGAAGATTTAAGGTAAATTACAGCAATAAGTTACTGCGGGGAAAGTAAAACATAAAATGTCACAGGGCATAAAGCAAGACGACACAAAGAACACGAGGCAGAAGCAGAAGAGGCCGAAGAGGAGTCAGAGAAGGTTGAAGTGCAGGCACCACATACATTTACAACTTGCTCTTCTTCAGAACTTAACCACTTGGAAATTATATTTCGCTACAACAGACCCTCCTCCTCCTGTCTATTCCTCAGATCCATTAGTAATGAGTGGTTTACTTGTTTGCATTTATCTCAAGACATAATGGTCACATGGACATACACACTCCAAACACATCCACGCACCTTATTCAACGCTATACAGCACACAAACATCAAACAACTCTTCAGTCTTCACTTTACTCCTTCACAGACAGAAAATCACAATCTTTCAAATATTTTACAACCTAAACTGAATGATACCTTCTTTAAGTACCTCCGTATATTATTTATATCGTGAAGGGTCACTTGAAGTAATGTAAATGGAATATCTACACAAAATTTATTTATTTTCTGACAACACTAAAGGTTAAAGAGTCAATATTAACTTCATATTAAGTAACATGGCCACTTCAACTAAAAATGTGACAAAATAGCTTAAAATTACATACGGAAATATATTTCGGATGATCGACCCACACTAAAAATATTTCTATTCCGCACAACGTACATACATCGTTAACATCAAAGACGGATGAGTGATACTTAGAAATTACCCATAATATCTTGTTTCTATATAGAAAAGTTATGCTTTAAAGTAGCTTGAATCGAATAATTCTGTGACTGTAAATGTAAACTGTATGATGCACTTAGGTGGGCATTTTCATCTACTTACTTATATAAATACAGAATCGGGAAACTTGAGTTTGTAAATTATTTACGTAGATAGTTCTGTATTAAATGGAAATGATCCACTTACATGTACTTCTACTTGTAACGAATCATGCGGATGCTGAGTTTTGTAAATCAACTCAAATTGAAGTCTCATTGTAAATCTTTCTCAAGTCAGTTCTATATAACTTTCAGAGAATTTGTAAATTATAGCAGGTATTTTTCAGTTAAGTACCTTTTAGTTGAGCAATCGAAGGAGAGTGTGTTGTTGGCTGCGCTATCGCTAGGTGAAATATTGAAATGTATTTGAGTTGAATGGGGGAGATCAAGGGAAGGGGAATGACTGACAAATATTATTATTAGAGACGACGTTATGAGATCATGTTGGAAAAAGAGAGGTGAATACATACAAATATTTGATCTATACTTACAGTATAGGAAGATACATAACGTACGCTATAGTATGCCAGTATATTTAATATAAGAGTACGCTTATATGAGAACATAGTTGTCACAAAAGGAAGAATGGAAACGTTAACTGTGGATTTTGTGTAGGCGGGTAATTGTTCGATGATGAGATGACTGATGACAGATTCATGCTTCCGATCGACTCACTGATAACGAGATAAGCTTCTTTTAATGCTGTCAATCGTGATCATTTTTATTTTGCTTGTGATGTGATGCATGTATTAATCTGCAAAAGTACGCAATATTGCCCTGTAATATCTAACCTGTAAAGGATTATTGAATGTATTGCGTTTAGCAATAAATGTATTCAGGATAATGTAAAAAGATTAATATGAAAACTTTGATGCTGTCACATTCTCATGCTGGTGCTACATGAAATATTTCAAGTACAAGATTGAAGATATAAATCTATAGGTATAGTAGGTCTGTACTTATGAAATGCAAATATAACAGTACTCGTGGAAATTCAACGATATTTTTGTATCCTAACATGAAATTGACAGTTCTACCCAGGTGAACATCTAAAAACATGTGAGGGCATGGGCATAACGAAAAAGTCACTTTGTCCTTTATATGTAAAGAAAGTAATATATAACATGCATATTGAGAAAAGGGCTTTGCATTTCACAATTATTTACATGTTTGTGATTTTTGTCTGTTACCGTTCGTTAGCAGTAAACAGTTAATGAAGGAGACGCTATATGGTTTTCAATCCCTTTAATCAAAGCATTACATTTCGTGATTTAGTTATGTATAGGTGAACAGATATTATAGCACGTTCAGAAATTTGAACAATACTTAACTTATGACTTTTGCAGTAGAATAATATGGAACATGTGTATATGCCTGGAATTTATTTTACACTGGTGACATTTCGACATCCTGCTGCTGTGTATTGTTTCATTGTTGACCAAACTGAATAGAGTCCACTCTTTGTGCTAATGTGAATGTAAATACAAATGTTTTCGTATTTCAACAAGAAAATACTGCTATTGCTAACGTTGGGGTTGTTCAGCTTCTGATTGTGCTATAAAAATCCGCTGTCTATGAACCACGAAGAATAAAATATCTGAAGACGTTGCCAACAAAGCTGAAGAATAGTTAGGTATGTTTGAGCAATCCAAAGTTGGAAGGAAGGAGCTTACAAGAGTTGTCAACCAAAGCTGCGGAGGTGGCCGCCAGCTTTTCCAGGTATTCCTGACTTATAAGTTTTCAGGAAAAGCTGTCCATGCCAATTCTAATCTCATGTCACCCGCTGACATTTACACATTTCATAAACAGGTCTTCCTGCCTTTCATGTTTTCCACATTCAGACTTTTCCTTATACTTTACTTACGTTTTTCCTTCACGTATTTTTATATAAAACCTTGACAATTTCTGGAGGTATAGAAATATTAAACGTAGTGTAATGTTACGTGAACGACATCACCAATCCCATTCTAAATATAATCTGTCAATACAAAAAATGTATTTATTATTTCTGTTTTTGGCAACTCAAAATACCTGAGCTTGAGCTGATACAGTCCATTGAAAACGTTTCAAAAGAAAAAGTTAAAAGAAATTCAGAATAATTGGGAAAAAATATTTCTTGGTAAATTATTAATGTTGCAGGATTTCCATCCACTTTTAAGCATCAAACTGAGAATTTTCCCCGAAGAAAACAAAGTGATTATAGGTATTCCATTTCTACATACAAACAGTTGGAGAAAATGTTGCCATATTATTATTTCTTGCCAATTATTCTGATTACCTTTTGAGAACCGTCTCGTTTGAGACATCTTCAATGCATTGATAAGCCCTGCTATTATACTACTAGCTAATTCACAATTGAAGACTGGAATAGGGAGTTTCTTTGGATTGAATCTTTTGATTCTCTATTCTGTATATAGTCAGAATAAAAAACGTGAAATAACTACCTCTCTCTAAGTAGAAGAAGTACAAAAGTCTGAAGTTGACTGAACCCTCGGATGAAAGAGAACTGGGTGGAAACACACCCGTACTTATTTAATAATGTCCAATTTTGATTTTCTCTTTTTCTTGATTAACTTCCATACATGGCGAAGCAACAACTATAATTTGTCTCCTCCTGAGAGAGAGATAGTAAGAGAGAAACATGATATTTTTATCTATACTTTGTTTTCCCAAGAAGAAGAAGACATGTAAAGGATGAATTAGAGTCTGAATAAGAAAAGGACAAAAAGACGCAGGAGAATATGGCAGAGTATCATCTTATTATTATTATTGCATGAAGAGCGTGTATGGAAGAAAAGTACACGACATGGTTTCTGTATAAGACTCAGAAGATTCATATGAAGAAGGTAAGTATAAAATAAAATAAACCACAGACCCATCCGTTGAAGACTGAAGAAGATTGCATGTGCGGTGTGTTATAGCGGAGCGTTACCTTGATGGTGGTTGGTTGGTTGCGGGAGAAGACTTGTGTGAATATAAAAGTCTGTAGAAGGAGAGGATGTTGTGGTGTGTTTTATTTTGTGTGTTTTAGATTTGTGTGTCGTTCGTGATTGTGAGTGAGTGACACGGGAAGAGGAGGTTGAGCGTTGGCTGATGTAGAAGAGACGGGGAGGATGAAAAACGGTGCTCACAGCGCTACTCGACTTTTGACTTTCCTTGACAAGTTTCTTAGTTACAAAGTCAATTACGGGTCTTAAACAAGGCCCAAGGCTTTTCTTCGTATTCAACTCAACCCAAGAAAAGGAAACCGAATCACCAAGAGACTTCTTGACAAAATGCTTCTCTTTCTCCGTCTCTTTTCTTTCCCGTGTCTCCGACGCGCTCTCCTTCAATGCTCAATTGTCTCAAAGTCCCAAGCTTCTTCTTCTTCAGGATTCTTCTTCAATTCTAACTCGAATCATCTCTGTGTCTGTAGCAGCAGCAGATAGTGCAGGGAATCTTCTGAGTCACTGCGTCCTTCTGCCACAGACTCTCTAAGCGACTTGTCTTTTGAATGTCATCTGATTTTCTATTTTCTAACTGTCTATCTTCTTAAGACTTCCAGAGAAACGTTTCAACTTTCAACCGTCTTTATACAATTCTCCCTTTAAAAGCTACACAAGCGGCACATTTACTTATTCTCTCTGTTTTCACATGATAACTTACAAAGCGGAAACAGACACACTTAAGATACAGGTCTGTCCACATTTTTGTACCACCCAATCAAATACAACATCCTCGCGATACAAAAATTTAACGAAATTGTTTTTTAAGGCATGACTGTATTTACTTTATTAAGTAATGGGCATTTTTAATGATCAGAGGCATCTATAAACTATTTTAAGTATATGTTCAATCTTTGACGTTGACATTCATACAGCCGAAAAACATGAAAAAATGAAAGCTTAAATAAATTTTGCTGTAAAAGACAATAATTGAGCAAAATTTGCAGTTATTCAGGAATTTTGTCAAAAATTTATGTTGAGTCCTTATTGAAACGTATTGTTTTTGAATATTTTGTTCAGGAAAGTGTTTTGAAATTGATGTAGGAAAATTGTTACTTGGTTATAAATAACTCGGTATATACTTGGAGTTTTGTGAGTGCTGGTATGATTGTATTAGATGTTAGAGCAGTAGTGTGGCAATTTGTGAAGAATGATTAAAAAGGTCTGACGAGGGAGAGTTAAAGTAATGATAAGTGAGCAAGAGGCGGAAGATGATTCGTTAAGGTGAATACTTTATACGAAAGATGAATTGAATTTGCGTCTTTTCTTCCTTCTGCTTTTCTATTGCCTTCAAATTGGAATGAATCAATGCAAAAGCTGCCTTGCTAAGACTTGTGCTAGAAAACATTGTTAGAGAGAAAGAAGTTATTGATATAAATAGCAGAAGGGCTGTGTGTGATATAGAAAGGTTTGTTATGAATATTATTTCTTGGGTTTGGTAAAAGTATAAGTGTGTGTGTTAGAAGGGCGGATGACTCATATCGATCCATCTCAATCAACAAAAGTCTCATTAAAAAGGTAATTACTTACGTGAGCTCCTTTCTTGCAAACTCTGCACCAAAGAAATTCACAGCACACTCAAAATATTATTTCCACTCATAGATGTGATGTACGTTGTAGTCCATCGGGCTATAACGTGTCTAATGTCCTGGGTGCACCATTCAAGTCTTATAGAGAAAGATTTGCTGTGCGATGAGAATTTAATATTACATCTTGTCATGTCCTCCTAATACTTTGTCATGTCCTACACAACACATCTATCTCTTCCAACAACAAACTTCCTCTCCCACAATTTATACCGTACGATATAAATCAACAAATATTCACCTGTGCATTCTTCACTCAAAATATATAAAAGTTTAACAATCAAAATTTTATATGGGCAAGAGAGAGAATTTTGACCTTATAGTAATGATTCGCTTGTTATTTCTTCATTCTAGGTAACAGGGAATCACTACTAATTTTCTTTATTTATACATTTTCTAAAATTCATTATGTTTATTATTAATTACTAGAAATGGATAATTGATCATTAAATTAATTCTCGTGAAGCTCATTATTTTTTTTAAATTAGTTTTCGTCAAGGTGGAATTCTTAAAACTCATTTTATGAAAATTGATTTCTTAAAATTAATTATTGGAAATGAGTGTATGGAAATTCATGGAATTGTTAGTCTTGCCTCGTTATTTACAAACAAATTTCACATATATACACACAGAAGCATTAAATCGAAAGATCATCACAGACTTTACCTAGACTCAGACTGACGCTTACCAATGAACCATATTTTGAACAAGTGCAAAGTGGAATACAGACAAAGAACAGAACTTAATATATGACTGAGATATATTTCTCTATAACACGACCTCCTTAGAGATTGTACCTAAATATATTGGGATATATTAAGTAAATGTGGCATGAATACTAGTAAAATTAAAAAATGTTTAAAAACACTTTTAGTATTATTTATAGTATTGCAGTAGGTAATATTCATGAGTGATTTTTAAACATGAAGAGATATTTTCTTTGTATTCTGAGTTGAGACCGTGGAAAAAGTGTTTTACTGTGGGAAAAATATAATTTAGGGTTGAACTTGAACCTGTCATTTTTCATTTTCTACGAACGCGATTTTGCACTTTTGTCCATTTTCAGTATATCGGGCGTCCTTTACACATAATTTCATACACTTCATCCTCTCTGTACAATCCATTCGTTTTTAACCTTTGCAAGGCAAAAGTAATTAAAGAAATACGCAAGAGAAAGCTACATTGTACTTATCATTTGTTAAACTACAGTCATGCATCAGTTTAGTTTTTCGATTTTTTCTGCAATGTGCCAAGTAAACAGAGCTAAAGTAAAAAAGTGGATTTTGGACAGATGGAACAGGCTTTATGATTTTGAATGAGACGCAATTTGTCTATATAGTTGCAATGTATTAAATAACTCATGTCCATTTCAAATTCAAATGCGTTTTACTACGACTAATAATTTATTACTCATTTTGACAAATTCATTAATTTTCATCTTTACAAAGAACAAGGTCATAGGCCATCATGCTTAATATTATTCTGGCTTGTGCATATAAATACATTAAATAAATAACGGTCGTTGCTACAAATAACAAGGTTGCTTATTACGTGATGGTCTAGATACAATTTCAATTACGTGGACAAAATTTTCCGATGTACTCTTCAACCTTTGAACGGAATTTGGATTCGCATTTTTTGAACATTTGAGCTGCTTCATTGTTCAAAGGATCCTCAAAGTTGAGGAGGTCGGTAAAGAGAGAGTTGAGTCCCCACACGACATCTTTCAGTCTTCGGGCTGGGCTCCATCCATCGCTGGACGATTGTCGTAGCAGTGACAAACAAACTGCGCCATCCTCACCAATATTCGGGTGCCATAATTTTGTGAGGCACTTCACGGTGGGCGGAGCAAAGTTGTAATCTTCAGTAACGAAGATTTGAAAGTGAAATCGACCTCCTTTCCAGTAACCCTCCTCAGGGGTAACTATGATTGTGAAGTCATAATAATCATACACCTCAAAGTTGTCAGGATTGATGAGTTTGCAGGAGGGTGACATAGCAGACTTCATTTCCGGGATCTCTTTAACCAGCATCAGATCTCGCACTGAAATTCTCTTCTGCTTCGATTCCTCTTCCTTCTCCAGTTTCGGCTTTTTAGATAACGAAAACATTTTTGAAACCTTTTTGTTTCCTTCCAGCAAATCAGCAAAATTATTGTCACTCAAACCAACTTCTTGCACGAACTGCAATCCAACTCCAACAATTCATTCATGAATTAATCCTTTCTCATTGTAATTTGCAAATATTTTCTTGTCCGTTACGATTAAATGAATTTAATTGGAAATTGTCACTTTTCATGGTAACGTGATTTGTATAAAGTCTATTTTTAATGAATTTTTTCTAAGATTGAATGATTTTAATGATTTTATAAAAGGTAATTTTTGCTATGAACTATAATGCATGATGAATATGAAATGAACTGACAGGGATTTTATTGTAGATTTTTTGCCTGATAAGGGAAAGTGGTTTGTTTGTAAGGAGAGGAAGCCCCAAGGCTAAAGCGGAAGGGAATATTTGCAATTTTTTATTATTGCATTTTAGTTATGTACCTCATCACGATTCATATTACATTAGCTTTCCCAGGAGAATTGATTAAGTGAAAGGGAAATAGTATAAGAAGAGAAATATTATTATGTGGACGGAAAAGGTCATGAAATACAAAAATCTGAGAGTTGTGTGTTTTGTGTACGTTATGCGTGGAATGAAATAAAGAAAAAGGCCTTCAAGATTTCTCCCTGATATTATTTCGATGACTTACTCGGTTATGGGATTTGTGGCAGACGAAATATGAATTGCATAAAAAGCTAAAGGGATAGAGAGAAAAGAAAAACTGGGGAAAGCAGATGCCAGGAAACTCTACAAGTGAGTATATTCCTTCGTGCCCTAAAGACTTTTGTTCTGTATAAACATGAATGTTGTATACGTGTAAGAAATCCATTTATTGTATAGTATAGCTATAAGTACAGGAGAGAGTCGGTCAATATAGTTTTGTTGTGTATGTAGATCAACCTGGTATTTTTTTGCGAAAGTCACGTTTTGGTTTTGTTCTTGTTGGATTTTTATGCAGGAACACACACGACATGAAATTTTATCTTTTTCGTGTATTCGTTGTGTAAGAAATGTTGATCCGTGAGAGTGCGGGTGGTAGTAAGTCAAGTACATTTCAGACGGAACACACATTTTGAACATGATATTAGTTTTGGATTCGTGATCCGAGGAGATCTGCAGCGGATTCCTTCTCCTGACTCAATAAGTGACAAATCTTATTGCATGTGTGTCTGCCAACAGCCAAACTCTCCCACAAACATTTCATCGCATCCTTCGAGAAGATGATAAGTGACATTTGGATTTCCAACTTTTTTCATCAATTCTCAGTCTACAACCTACGTCTATATCCCTATGCCCATTATTCCTCCTCATACAAATACTATACATATATTTCTTACAGTATATGGTCTACATCTCACTATATACGTATATACGGCAACGGTAAAACCCCTCACAATGCTCAACAGTTGGAAAGAAACTGTTCTTTCTATCTCAATGTTCTGTTTGTTCCTCCTGTAATATGAAACCCGCACTCAGCTTCATTTTCCTTACATCCTTCACATCATCATATTTTGTTACAACTCTAAAATCATCCCAGATCCAGATAATATATCTGGAATTACAAGTAAATTCAACGTATTCATTCATATACCGCAGATTTCATTTGCAGGGGAAACTACTCTTATACACATTTCACATCCCACGCTGTAATAAATGAATTTTAAGGGTGTATACAGTATAAAATTATTCACGTTCAAATATTTCACTTTTTAATTCTCATTTCTTCCGTATAAATTAACATTAACTTAAATTAAAATGAATTTTGAAACAAAGGTACTTTTAAAATTTTATATTTACGTACAAATAATTTTTTTAAAAGAATATTTACAACTTCCATCCGAATTTCACACCGGCGAAAGTAAAAAGCATTTAAATACTTTTTAAATATTTGACGGGAATCTAAATAGGAATATTCAGAATTGATACAAAAATTCCCTAATATTAAAAACGGCAAGAAAAATCTTTAGGATACCTATACTACATACTTGTCATATTAGCGAAAGAAAATTTTGGAAGTTGATGCAGAAGGCAGCCTTAAGTTTTGACTATTAGTAATACAAAACTTTGATTTTGGTTAGGCTATAGAAATGTGTAAGACGAGAAGGTTTCGTAAAGGATGATGTTTCTGACATTGTGTTCGTCATAAAGCAAAATGAAATGTTTTCTTCTCTATTCATTTGAGTTATTTAGCATTCATGTCAGGATCATGATTTTTGCTTTGAGAGAAAGAGGGAGAAGAAATAAATTGACAGGAGAAAACATCGCAGAGAGAGAGAGAGAGAGATGAGATTGAGATGGGACTTGCACTTCTCCAATTTCTGTCGCTTATTAGTCAACCCATGCATCCCACACACACATCTTCTAATGTAACACACACACGGAGTCAGAAAGAGTTGAAGGTTTATTATGATTGTGCTGTCGTTGGCAAAAAGAGGAATAAAAGTTGTAACGTGTACTTACTTCACTTACATCACATTACACGTTTCCTTTCACTTTCTCTTTTTTCAGTCTTTTCAGAGCAGAAAGAATGCTGCGTTGGCGATTATGCCCCTAACACGCGCATTGTCTCCTTTTACGGCCATGGTCAATCAACGTCACACAATCGTCCAGCCATTCTAATATTCTTTTAGGCTCCTGTCCAGTCTTCATTACATTTGTCTCTCTCTCTCGTCCCGTGTCCTCTCATCTGACCCCAATCTTCTTCTTCTTCCGCCACAAATGAAAATAGTACAGCACAGATTCTCCCGATCCGTTTTTCTGCCGGAGCAGTAATAGTCATTCGATATTACCTTTATTACAACTTCTATTATTACGATTCTTATTACAACTGTTATTATAATAGGCAGGGCAGGCAGAAAATGGAGCGTGGAAATATGAAACATGTTTTGTGACCGATGACTCAATTTCGTCATTTCCTTCCTTCTTCTTCAGTCACTTGCGTCATTCTCAAGTAATAAGCTTCGTTTATAGTTTCTTCTGGCTGGGGATTTTGACAGTGAGACGGACAGAAGAACGAAATATTGTGACTGTGAGGGGATTGTGAGAAAGAAGGGGAAGATTTTTGAGACAAGCGAGATTTTACAGAAAGTAAGGAGAAAGTTGGAGTGAAAGTTGTTGGTGCACTCTCCCGGAGAAAATTGCAATGTTTTCTCGGAAGGGAGAAAGTGATTTTGTAAGAGAGAAAAGGAAATGCAAGGAGGTAAATTCATATTGTAAATGATGAAGAGTTATTTCCAATTGTTGTAAATATTATGGGTTTTTAGTTTTATTATTATTATTAGTAATTGTTTTGTGCAATCAAATTTATTTATTACAAGGAATATTTGCCTTCTTTACGTTAATTCATTTGAGTTAATACTAACAAGAATTTTTTTATTACCCGCATAGTTTTTTATTTATTTTTGTTGCTTGTTTCTTTTTAATTCCGTTGTGTGATTATTTAAGTATTTCATTCTTTTATTAATTAAGTTAGGTTTATAGAAACGATTTTAGTTTATTATGCTTTGTATGAACTTTTTATTAAAATTATTCTGGTCTATGTGCTCGTAATCTTATGAATAATATAATGCTTTTATGCTGAATAATTTAACACATTAATTAATTAATTGTTTTCATACTTTTCGTTTGGTTCCAATAATACTTTAAAAATGAAATAATTCTCGGCAAAGGGCGTATCTACGTATGGGCTCACCGAGCTTGAGACCCCCTCCCCCATATTCGGGAAAAAGGGAGTAATTGCGGATGAAGACCGCAATTTTGTAATGTTTTGCTCCTGAGACTCCCAGACAACTTGAGCCCTCCCGTTACCCAATAAAAATACGCCCTTATTCTCACGATGATAATATTATTTTGAGATACAAAAAAGAGTTTTATTATTGACTCTCGCAATCAGTCAGCACAGCACCAATATATAAATTCCTCACCATCCGATCCTCATCATACAGATACTGTCTACTCTTTACACTATTTACTACTTCTACTTTTACACATCAGTCAAAATGACACAGACAGACAAGAACTATTATGCGTGATTAGATTATTATTAAATACTAATTATTAGATTACAGACAATAATATAATTAACACTTTTAACACTACTCGTGTTGAAATAATTATTTAGCAAGGAATCACCGAGACAAAAGAATGGAATTTACAATTATGATTTGTCGTTGAACGATTTGATGGCGGAGGATGAGAAGAATAATTTTTGAACATTTTCAGCATAATGTACTCTCGGGGTTGATTCTGTTGTGCGAGTAAAATCTTATTGTGCGAGATATTGCTGACAAGTTATTTACAACCACATGGATGCACATATAAATAAAAAATTCATAAAATTAAACTAACATTTTTAGCTAAAAATAAATATATTACATTCACACAAAATAAAAAATTCTTAATTTCATACTGCGTTTACAATTAGTGTAGCCATTCTTAGAAAAAAGAATTAAAACAGTTTTTGTTTAAATTCAAATATTTATAGAGACAATAAATATTTGCATAAATATTTACTTCACATATTTTTACGTTTGGAGTTTTTTAAATATGATAATTTTATTTATAAACTAAATCGGAGGGAAACAGGGCAATGTCACAGACATGGAAATCGAATGACGGAAAAATTGGAGCGGAGATTTCAGGGAACACAGAATAAAAATACACTGAATGTTTTTGAATTGGCAAGTGCGCTTATGATTATAATTTTACAATTAGTAAAGTACAAAACACTTACAGGTGGTGCTGGTATAATTTTATAATGTGAATTATTCACACAGAATAAATATAAGTAGCATAAAGGGTTTTCTGCAATTAGCAATAAGTTGGAATAATAATTGCAATTAATTAAAGAATGACCGAGAAGTTATTACTATTTCGTTTATTATTATCAACCAACTATTAATGGCAAGGAAATCTGTTTGGCAGGAAATTTTATTTCGTATTATTACATAAGTAATACGCGTAAAATGTAAAAACCCCAAAAGAATTTCAACGGACGGGGAAAATAATTCCCTGAGAAGAAAAAGTTCAAGGTCAACAAGAAATATTCAAAGGTGGGTTATGTCTATATAAATGTCGTTGTAATTGTATTTAACAGATTGTTCTTTTCTAATCCATTAATCCTAATTTTTGCAATTAAGATTTCTGCCTCCATAAGATTATTTTTATTCAACTAACAATAAAGTACAGTTAAAATTTGAATACACGTCTTCCTCTTGTATACACAAATACTTTAGTAAATCCTACTAAATCCTGACTACTTATTTATTTTTAGGTTGCTTTATACTACAATATAATTTTTATCTCGCCCTAAGTAAATTTCAGATTGTACACTCACAAATATTAGTACAGACACAGACAAATGCTCTTCTAAATTGTAACTACACCTTTAACCCTATTTTTCATGACTATTATGTGTTTACCTTTTTCTATACAACTATTTAATATTTATTTAGTACGATTTCTCACTTGTGTTAATTTATAGCAATCATAAATCGTCTGAAAGCATAATATACAAGTTGAAGTAGAATTTCTACAACAATACCTACAGGAGAAATAAATATTTCAAATTATTTTCTTTTCTTTCCCAAAAAATTCGTATTTTTACAAGGATGAAGGGTCTACGAATTAATTAATTAGTTTTGAATTGGGAATTTGTAAGGGATTTAGAATATGACTGAATAGATAGAAATACGCTACTCTAAAAGAGGAGTCTCCTCACACAACAATGTGATGAAGGAAGATCCTCGTCAGAGATCAGATTGTGAATTGCTGTCGTTAGTATTTTTAGTACTCTTGTATTGTATGTAATGTAACCATTTAATGATTATGCACTTTACTTTATCTTTAATTTAATTTAGTAGTAGCACTTTTGTCAGCTAAAATTACTTTTGTATTTCGACTGTTGCAGGGATGTGTGGAAGGTACCTTGTATATGAATCAGCAGTGTATAGGACTGTTTTATCAACACTAAAAAAGCCTAAATTAATTATCTAATTGTAATTACTCATCTTGTGTAACTAATTAAGTATAGTAAAAATAATTAAATTAATTTTTAAAGGTTTGAATGAAATAATTTAAAAATGATTTTCTATTGTTAATTAAAATAGGGGAATATGATTGATACTCATCATAGTATACTTTTAAGTTAATTTTGTAATAATATTAATTATGTAAAAATAATATTTGATGGAATAGTTGCAAGGATTGTATTTTTAGGTGTTATAATTATAATATATCTGCTATAGGTATTACATAACAATATAATTTTAGAAGGGGTATAGAATATAATGTAATACCGTGTCGTACTGAATATAATTATATTATTATTGTGTTTATGTTAACATTATTACTAAGATTATTATTATATAACACAGATATAGATAACAATTGATTTCGCTCACGGTCAACGTTCATCGCACATTGTTTTGTAGTGTGGCATCATTTTATTTTTATACGAGTCTACTTCTGACTATCCGTTTTCCATACTAATACTTTCTTTTAATGTCTGTGTGGCACTACCTATTTATTTTTATTTACATCCAGCCCACAAACAGTCGAGTACTTTGTTCTTTTGGTTTTGACGATATTCTACTACAAGGAGTTATTTGAAAAGTATTTGTAGTGGCTACGGAGATTATTGATTTTGATTGGAGTGAGTAGTTGTATGTGGGTGAGTTTTATGATTTGTTGTGTGTATAGGAGAATAAAGGACATTAATAAGAATGATTATTAGAAATGATTTGGGATCGCATAAGGATTAACACCAGATTTGATTTCGTTCCGAAGCTCTTGAACAATCCAAAGACCGTACCATTTGTAAAGGTAATAAATTGTGGCGCAGAATGAAATGTGCACTTTCTCATCCAGAAAATACACAGCGGTTAAGGCAACGGCTATGCCACACAAACAGCTCGTCACTGTTGTATTAAACCATTTCTTCAACAGCAATTTGTCTCTCTGCCAAAACACAAATCTTTATGCAAACACTTTTCACATCTTTTTTCCTCATACACATCATACACGTGTCCCAAATATTTTATCACAGAGCAATTCTGCTTTATTACCTTCAATGCTGCGAAAAATAGAAAGATGGCTAGCCCAAACTCAAACACAAACCAGATAAAACAGATCACCAGGAAGATTATTTGATAATAGTCTGAAAATCATTTTAAATCAAATATTTAGAAATTTCAAGAATTAGTACGATCTGTTTTTATCATTAATTATATTTTGTGACAATTTTTAAACAAATGAAAAGGCGTAAAAATGAAACAAATATATAAATAAATATAAAATAAATAAAAAATAAATAAATAAACGAGTAAAAATAAAATTGATAAAGGAAAAATTTGTTAGCATTTAGCACTTGGGAAAAATGACAGATGAATTGAGAAATTAGAGAGAATGATTTTAATGATCATGTTTGCTTGCATTTGAATTTTAAATGAAATAATTTGAATTGAAATTAAAATTACATTTAGCTTCAACGTATTTTTGTAAGTCCCTCATTCCCGGATTCCTTTCGTAGTATCGGACGAGTGTGCCTGGAGACGTAAATGTAAGGACTGTTACAGTGAAATGGATTGTTAATAAAAACATGGCTATTCCCTGTGGACAGATTACATGTAAAATTAATTTTAAAATTGATTTAAATTGACACACTGCATATGAAATGAAATATGAAGTGTATGACATACCATATCACATTTGGACACATATCCCGCCTCATTTTGCGGAGAATTGCCACAGCAGTATTTCTTGGGCTCTCTCTCCGGTTCATCTGTATCGGACATAATTCCCCTAACCCCTACCTCTCACTTGTCCGTGAATGATTACATATAAATGACCTTTTAACTCACACACATTCGTGTCTAATTAACCTCCACTCTACAAACGAAAAGCTAATTCCTAAACGTAAATAAATAAAACGCACTACTTAACCTAAGAGCCCACTAAAAAAGCCGTAAATAGCTTTCTAAAAAGTCTTAAGCAACACCAAGGGACTTTTAGTATATGATCATATAGACAATGATACTAAAAACAAACTGCACTACATATAGCCTCGATGAATTTCCCTCTAGTGTATAAAACTTTCTAATTGAGAACTCCTAATAATAATAATATGGAGAAATTATATAGCGGAAGAATTTACTCGAAAACTTTCTTAACTGAAGAAACGCACGCAAAGCTCCCGAAAAACTGTGTATGTAATTTTTGCCTGTTTAGTTTGTTTTCTGTTGAATTTGTCCTTGAGTCGTGTCTGTAAATATGTTTGTGTGAACAAATTCGGGTTTTGTGTGTAAGTGAACTACTATACCCGTATATCCTTCCACTTTATAATTTCCTACCGTTGTGAGACATTTAAGCATCTACCTAATTAACGTTAAAGAGTGGAATTACGGAAATCATCTTTCACTTGCCCATCCACACTACCAACCAAACCAGAACTTTTTCTACTAAGTAAAAACTACACAAGAATATCACACTCTCTATATAATATTCTTAATAATGCTAAAATCCTATATTCTTCTAGTAACACACGATGTCCTCAGAAATTTGTACTGGAGAGGTATGCAGAGTGTGTGTGTAGTTGAAGTAGAAGGTGGACATACAAAGTTTGTAGGTATATCTGATTATTCTTGTATCTGTGCTTTAGACAGAGTATAGGGGCAGAGTTGTAGGTGTATATTGACTTTTTACAACACACAGCGAGCGGAGGAGACCACAGAGGACGAGGCTTGGTATAAGAAAGTGTGCAAAAGTACGGGGAAAGTGGTGAAATGGTTTGGGAAATTAAATGTGAGTGTGTCTCGCTAATTTTATAGGCGTATGTATGTGACTGTACAGTTTTACTCGAAGAATAATTAGTTTTTGTATACAAAGAGAGACAGACAGAGAGAAAGAAGAAGAAGTCGAAGGAGTTGGACAGAGAGAGAGAGAGACTTTCTCTCCTCGTCGTTTCGTTGCCTTCGCTTAACTAATTCCTCCAACTTTTACAGTCTGAGAGAGAAAGAGAAAGAGAAGAAGAATCGAAAGAGAGTGAGGTATTGTTATTGCAATGGATTGAATCCTCTATATGATATGTCTCTCATATACTACTATATAGATATAGGATTTTCTATATAATATATATATATAAGTGCATCATATAGGTTATATTATATAAATTCCTCTTTGAATCGGAACGGATCTCCCGGATCGATAATGTTGGGGAGAGGTTAGGTTTACTGGGAGTTGTAGATGTTGTCTGTGTGTTTGTAACGGACTCAGAGACACACAGTCAGCAGTTTCGGACTCTCTCTCATCTTCTCTTCTTCTTTTACACAGTTAGGCCTTTTTACTACTTTCCCCTCATATATATTATTATTATTATGTAAAAATAACACTGAGATATATTTTTAAGTGTAGTGACGATCGTCTTTAGTAAAATAATATAGAGAGAGACGGAAAGGCCGCAGATGGAGTATTTTTACATGTAGAGTTGAATAATAGGCGGGTAATAGGAGTCATAATGATAATTTGGCTGTGACTTGGTCCAGACAGCTTTAGACGGAAAGACAGAACTGTTTTTGTGTTCTCTGTCGTTTTGTCGTCCTCATTATTCGTCATCGTCGTCCTTCACCAGTCAGAACTCATTTCCAAATTGAATGTGGTCTCTTGTTGCTGATTACCCGACTCTATATGCATGCTTATGTTCCTTTATCTATGCCAATGCTTGTGCAGCTTTTATGGACACATAAAACTACTATAATCACATTAACCAAATTGAATCAAACGGGAAGGCAAAAATAGAAAATGATGATGGAATACTCCGCACATATAGAAAGGAATTTTCCTCTTAAGAAGAAAGGCGAAAGACGAGGAGATATTTTTGTAAATAAGAAATGCCTAATTTAATCCCTGACATTCTGGAGCAAGAATAAAGTTCATAAAATTGTAATATTCGTACAGGAGAAAGGTTTGCAAGAGTCATTTCAGACATTTAGGTCCTATTTGTCCGAAGGTTGGAGTGGTGTAAATGGTAAAGATATATTATAGGGATATAAATGAAACGTTATTCGACAATGTTTTTGCAACAACAAGTTTCTACTCAAACTTAATTCGAAATTTAATTAAGTTGTTATACTAAACATTATGTTATGAAGGAGTTGGAGTGTATGGGGTACGTCAATACATAATATCAGTCTAGTAAAAGAGAAGTGTGCCAAGCATTCATTTTGTTAAACGAAATTTTTTGTATGATAGTTTAGGCAGCAAGTTAATGTAGCCAGTAAAAGAAGTAAGAGGTACCTTGTAAGTGTTACAGGAAAAGTGAGGAAATCAGTTTTACTTAAATTCCCAAGTATTTTATGCAGGCTGAGAATTGTACAGCAATTAATCCAGTGCTTTGGCGTAGTTTACATGAAAAATCAAAATGTATTTGTCTTCTTCGTTTAATAATTCAGCGTTTGTTTTAAAATATTTTTAACCTAATAATAAATATTTAATTTTAATTTTATTAGATAGTTGTTCTGTCATAACTGTATCATTTAAATTCACTGCATTTATTAATTTAGTAACGTCATTTTCAAATATTGAAAGGGTTTGCAATGAAAATCATTTATAAAACATAATTTCTGTATTTTTTTCTGCCTGGAACAAAATAGATGGCTTTTGGGAATGATCAGTTTTAGATTTGCAAGATATGTAGATGATTGTGAATCAAGGTGAAAAATAATAAATTCACTAATGGTCTAATTTTACGTACATCTAAGAATTAAAACGTGTGAATTGTGGACTTTGTCTGTAACATGTATGTCCACAGTTGTATTCGGGTATATTCATGACGTGGGAAGGATCGTATAATTTTTTGTTGAGGGGAAGCATTTGGATTAAATAAGATACCTTCATGTGGAAACGGTCTGTCTGTACTAAATTCACATTGTCACTTACACCACACTACTTATATCCATATTATTTACTTACACTACAAGTACATTCTCCTCACATATTATTTGTACACAGTTTAGCAAAACTATTTTAGGTACAATTCCAGGCAAGGATGAGAACGAAGAAATAGCACGTCAGAGTGTAAGAAAAAAATCAAATAGACATTCTAGAAAGAAAAGTTAAGGATAATTGAAAAGTAGTTTTATGTCTGTTGGTTTTCTTTTTAAGCCACGCCACAGGTTCTTATTTTTATTGCTCCCGTATTCATTTCATGAACGCTAATTTCAAACCGTTATTTTTTTATCTCAATATTAATGATTAATTAAGAAATAACCCTTCTAAGGCACTTTCATTAATTTTCGTTAGGTAATTTCAATTCAGTAAAGATTATTTTTGTGAAATTAAGAATTCTTTGGCTTCTAGAGTTAGGTCATTGTAACAAATCAACGTTTATTTCGACAAGCTATCGATAAATTAATCAGTATTGTCAAAAGAAACGTTAATTTGTTAAAATGACCTTTAGAAGCCAAAGAATTCTTAATTTTAACCATATCAGAGGTTTAATTAGTCTGTTTAACCATTGATTATTTTTGTGCTTAACCGATTTTCTTAATAATTTTTCTTGTTCTTCATTATTTCCTTTTCCCCTTTTCCTTACCACAAATTCAAAATGACGAATTAATACAAAGGAAAAAAATCCTTATCTCAAGTGTAAAAAATGAGTATTGGTTCATCTCTACTGTTAAATTATGAGTTTCTATCTTATGAATACTTACGCCAACTTATTTTGACTATAGCTTCGACTAAAGATCAAAGAAACGGATCATTGTTCATGGCAGTATAGGCCATTGATGTTTGTACAACGCTAAAGAGCGCATAAATGATTCCTTGTTATCATTTTGCGTACTTATATATTGAAGTTGTAAAGATGAATGTGAATGAAAGCATGTGTTCCGGTTTCATTGACACTTGCACACGCCTACAAATCCATAGTGTATAGCATGAAAGTGTAAAATCGATCATGTCATGAAAATATTACACAATGTTACCATTATCAAGGACAGAGATTTATAGCCTGTTCAAAGCTACACTAGTAAATAAAACAAAATAATAAACGAGAGTCATGTTCACATTTAGCGGTGTTGTATAGAACACAGAACTAGAATAAACATCACAAAAGGAACTATCAGTAGTTCATTGCACAATACGATGCAATGGAACTATAATAAACAGATGTACGTAGTTCACTTACAAGGAATGATATGAAAATCAATGGTGATCACACAAAGTATGAAATCAATAAGTATGAATCCTTCGTGATTTAATTTTCGGTCAAAGTAGACATTAACTTTTCCACTTTTGCTTCGGGTACTCCTTCTTGGCGACTCATACCACACAAAACTAGTCTCGTCTGTCTTTAGCTTTCCTGTACTGCTTCCTTCCTTTGTAAATGCATATCCACTAATACTAAATACTAGAGTAATGGAATTTTCCATGGTATGGCTTGGCTAAGGATTTATGTATATGATTGCATGACAAGCGGACATTAGGATTAGCAAATGCTTACACAATACTCGAGATGAATTAAGAGTGCAGAATGAGTGTAGGAGCACCATAACAAACTTCTTTCTTCTTTACTTTATATAATCATTCAACAGAATACACCTTTACATCTACTAATTATATTATATAACACTATCAGCACTATCTTAGATATAGACAGAATATTTTATATTGCCATGTTATATACTACACTAATCATTCAGAGTCTTTACATACTTTCTATCTACTTATAACTATAACATAGAAAGTATGTATCTATACCACATAAAATTGAATTGAATTCGTGTGGGTTATATATATTAAAAAGATACAATATTATAATTATATTAGGGAGATTAATTGTGTATTTATTAGTTCAATGTATTTGTTATATAAAAATTTGAATTGGTCATTATTATTACGAAATCGATTGGATTTTTGTGGATGTGAGAGGATTTTTTGTTAGGTGTGGACTGTCTGGACGTGTATTTGGTGTGTGGGTGTAGGATATTTGGACATTTGGTTATTTTGGTGGAATGATATGCACATGCAGAAAAGAGACAGATTTTTTGTTTGTTTTTTTAGAACTTGTCAAGTTCTTGAGCATTGCTGTTGCTTTCAGGCTCCATAATGCTGTCCAAGGGATTTCTGTAGCCTTCACCCACAGTTCTAATTTCTCTCATGAGAACTTTAACGATCCAAAAACAATACCATTTGTAGAGCATGGCAATTACCAGAACACAACTCCAGAATGTCTGGTCGTAAGAGTACGCGATGAAGATTATCAACCCCACCATTTCCAACACAAATAAAGTCAAAGACGAGATGAACCACAAAAGAAGAAAATCGCGTCGACGCTGCAAATTAAAACATCAAAAATCCTTCACTATCCTGTCTCTAACTGCATTTTTACCTTTTCGAAACTTTTCCAAGCAACAATAGGCAGTTTGCGCCCTCGAACGGCTGATGAAACTTATCAAACTTATAGACCCTTTATAAACTTGATAAGTTCTATAAATTTCTCAGTTGGTTTAGTTTGC
>JABASD010000707.1:0-60807 GCA_019776165.1 Pogonognathellus flavescens | reverse complement strand
TTGCTCCAATGTAACAGATATAAAATATATATCATTCGTAATATTATTGCCTGTTTGAAATGTAAATTTTCATACGAAAGCCAAGTGAAATTATACATAAGTTTTAAAAAAGAGTAAACAATCAAACAGTACAAAACATTAAGCAAATTGAATACTTATATTATTTTCATAACAGTGCGCTTTCAAGTTTCATTACGAAACTACGTTGTTTTATTACGCCCGGTGTTGACCGGTTTATTACATTTACCTATATTAAATAATAATAAATCTAAAATAATTCTGAAATGTGGTAAAAAATGAGTAAGATATGAAAAGAGTATCTTGAGAAAAATAAGAACACTAACAATGACTATTAGTAAAAGCAAATGATTGAAGCTTTTATGTGCAACGTACACTTTGTACTAGATACAATTTGTAAACCCAACAAACGAAAGTGATAAAAATGTTTGAAAAGTCAATTAATTTTGTGTTGATTATTAATTAATTACAGATGTCTGCTCTGAGTATAATGGAATCCTTGGGGAAGAACATCATGTTGATTCTTACTGACGGACGAATCTACAGAGGCACATTGATATCTGTGGATCTACACTCTAATTTGCTTTTGTCTGATGTACAAGAGCAGGAAAATGGTAACGACGGTGTGAATGAGATCATCGGAATATCAGGACTATTACTTATTCGAGGAGATAACATTGCTGTACTGGGAGAAATTGCTGAGTAAATGGAAAATAATGACTTAGTTTCTCAATAAAAACACAATGACATAAAATTATTCTGACTACGTTGCATTACATTTCCGGAAAATGGCATAAATTGTGCAGTTATTTATTTATACCACACTGTCGCACGCGATGATAAACCTATTTTAGTGTAATTTAACTTTGGTGAATACATAAAGAAGGTTGTCATTCACCTATACAAACATTAAAGCATAATTTTGCCTGTGAAACATTTGTTTTTGCATGCACCCTCCCGAATCGTTAGCATAAATGTCTCGTTTAACATATTATTCTTATTTGCCACAAAAACACATTCAGGTTGTTTTCATATACATCAAACTTCATTAAGATAGTATGTAAGATAGTACAGATAAACGGTCAATTAGTTGGATTATGCAAATGTCGACATTTTGAATAATTTATGGACGAAACAAAAATGTCCTGTTAACTTTTGAGAACTCTGAAGGCTGCATTGCATTGGTATAAATAATGATGAGGATTTGAGAATTCCCAATGAGCCTGCTGAAAACTGCAAATGTACACGAATAACACAAACAGTATACATGCATCGTGTAATAAAATGAGCATGTATTATCTTCACTTCAAGAACTATGTTTCACAGCTTTGTTTATTTGAAGCTGGATCAGTTGAAAGAAGACTTTTACTTATCGTTACATAGTTAGTTTAGAAAAAATAGTTTATTAGATGCATATTTGCAACTGTTACAAATTTCAAGTTTCAAAAGTTATATTAACATATTTTTATTTTTAAAGCTACTACCGTTACTTTTTCTACTTGATATTTCCAAAATGAATTCCGTAGTTCTAAATTTGGTACCAGAAAGTTTGCGTTCAAACTCGGAAGCAAATGTAGTATTTCACACGAATTCTTTTCATTTTCTTAAAACATACTTGAATTTCGGTTATTACACACTCTTGATACCTTTTCGATTCCGGCGAAAGAAAAATGGAACTTTTGTGTTTCATACAAATAAATTTCAAACCGTTAGTTTTACATTGACTTCATTAACATTCATTGTTCCTTTTAATTTCTTAAATCTTTAAATTCTCTTTACAGATAAAAATGAGATTAATATCTATTCATGATTTTTGTGCACAGGTTTTGTGTTTTGCTTTAGTGTGCCTTTTGTCTCCCTTATTTATAATCACCAGTTTAAACAAACCGGATGAAGCAATTTTTCAGAAACCTGAAAACATGTTCTACACTGGAAATCAATTTGTCTACTACAGTTACATAGGAGCATGGATCTTCACGTTTTGGATGAAGAAAAAGAATTTTGTCCGATTTCTCGATATCACGCAAAGTGAAAGCAATATTGCAAGTTTAAGCTGCAAGGTACGTTTGTTAATTGTACAAGTCATGTAATTACTACTAATGTTCTAAATATTCCAAAATGAATTAATGTCAGAATATCAGAGCGGGGCCATAATATTTCAATTAATTATTTATGGTAGTCCTTTTATTACGTTTCAGGCAGAATCGATAAGTAAACTGATTTGCATTTTGCCATTAATTTTTCAAACGGTCGAAGCGGTTGTCGCGTTTGTTTTTGATGATCACAGTGACACTCAAACTGCAAAAATAAGAGCGGCTGAAGTTTGGTACACTCCACTGATGTCCCTAATCGACAAGGATCCAGTAGCCTATTGGGAAGAAAATGTCATCTTGAAAATCACACGGTTTATTTTCCGCTTCGAAATGTGTATATTCGAATTTTTGTTACTGCTTGTGCGTTTTTTGGAATTATTTCCATTAATTGGGGCAATAATGATATTTCGGATAGCTATTCAATTTACGGCATTCTTTAAGATCAATTTAAGATGGATTCCCCAAGTGACTGTAAGTTTAACAGAAATGAATAAATCGCAATATTTTTCAGAATCTTTAATTCTCAGTTTTAATCTACAAGAAATAATTAGTTAAGATTAGTAGTGTTATTGTTCATTTTGTATTTGGCTTTTCAGCTTCTGAAGTACTACAAACGTGTTCGAGAGCTGTTTCAAAGTATCAACGACATTTTTGGATTAATCATCCTCTGTGTTTTCTTTCAAACAATTTTATTCGCTGCAGAGAATTTAATGTTCCTTGTTGACAAAGGAGACTTTACATCTTGGCATTTTCGACTGTACACCGATTTCTTGTTGTATGCAATCACGGCTCTTTTAGCTTCAGCTGCTAATCAAAAAGTAAATTCATCTTTGCTACTTTTTTCTTCCTTTACTTCCATATACTTTCTAATAAAACATTTTGCAGGTCAGCGATACAGTTAAAGAATGGATGTATACCTTAGAAGATAATTCTGTTATTCCAGATCGACAGATTTTAATGATTTACTCAGAAGCTGATGATTTAGGTCTTACAGGCAAATTTTTCACCATAAAATACAGCTTTGTTGGAACTGTGAGTACTAGAAAAATTTTGTACAAAATTTTCATTTCTCATTCTTTCCAACCGATTATGACCATCAATGGCGACTTTCTTAGTCCTGGAAGTCTTACTAAAATGTTAAATTTGATTTATTGTGTTTTATATATTCTCCCGGACGGGATTGTGCTTTCTGGACAAAATGTTTACTTTACAAAGCTAATTTCGCTTTGTGTCTCCTATTCCATTATACTCATTCAGGTATTACCTACTAATTTCTCAGGGAATTACATTCACTGAACATTTTTTATTTAATTAAAGTATTCACTTGTTGCTTTATTGTTAATTATTTCAGTTCAGAATGACACCAAATGTAACTTTGGATTTGGACTCTTTGTGCGCAAATTATAACAAGACATTACATCCATTAAATCTTGTTTCTATTTCTGGTTAACACAAAGCTATCAGATTTCAGATCATCCATTTGGACTGTAATAATATGGGGCTTGTGTATGTTGTCATTTTACTATATAGTCGCTACGATTCTGTCTGAAAATGCTAATAGCAAAAAATTGTCTAAAAGATAGTGGTCCTTACATTTGTTTCCACCAGCAACTAAAGTTTTTTATGTAGCAACAAACAACAAGTCACAAAGGAAAAGCGACTTGAAAAATTATTTTCTCGTCAGTCGGCATTTCCTCTTCGTAGAGTTAGGACGTATCTGTTTTTCCTCTCGAAAAATTCAATTTTCTTTAAACTTTGTGTCATTTTATCGGCTTTTTTGCTTCATTTTACCGTTTTGTCAATCTTAATTCGCATCCTGTACTGTCAAAAACATGAGTTTTTACAACGGAAATTCTCAATCTTGTGGTAACAACGGCTCAATGGGATCAAATTCTGGTAATTCTCAAAACTACACCCCTTATATGATGGGTCCTTCTCTTGGACCTATGACCATGGTGAGTCGGGGTTCCGCTGGAGATACTCGAGCTAGAAATCAACCTGAATCCGTACGAGAATGTATGTACTGGCCAACATCTTTGGAAACCAATGCACAGCAACAGCAAAGAGGTTGGTTTTCTCATCCCTTACTCATTTTCATGTTCTAAACAATTTCTGATATCTGTCATTCCCTAAGTGGCTAAAAATATTCCTCTGATTTTTCTTTCAGCTCAACTAGCTCAACTTCAATATCCGACATCATACCCTACTCGGAGAGAAATCAATTATAACCCTCAAGGAACGCCTCAGTACCAATCTCGTCAGCCAACCGTAGTACCAGCTAACTATCCTCAACCCAAGGCTTATATGGCAATGCAAGGAAATGGTAACGTCATAAATCCAATAAATCGTGACATTTGACATAATTTTGGTGTATTGGTTGTACTGTTACTGTACTGTTACTTTGATGTACTGTTACTTTTGCTATCAAAAATTCAAATTAACAATATTTACAATAGAGGCAAAAAAGGCCTAGCCCTAATTCCGAAAAAAGGGTGATTTGCGGCTGAAGGCCGTAAAAATGTCTTTTTTCGGATGGTTTTTGGGTTTATATGCCTTTGCCCGCCTCCTTACCGAATCATGGCAGGTGTTTGAATTTTAATGATAAAAATGATGTTCTATTGTATTTTTTTTGAAATAGGGGGTCAAGGAGAGCAAATCATGCAGCCGATGAGCATTCCTTGTCAGATGGGACCCTTGGGAACAAATCCTGCTCATATGATGCAGCCCGTGAAACCCCTGACCATCAAAGTTACCGGCCCTCCAGGTGGAAATCCAGGTGGTGTCTGCAGCCCGATGACATTTCAAATTGGTCAACAACATTTACAGCGTTGATTCTTCGAAGATAACGTTACGAAAGTGTGATGATTCAAGATAATTGTTATAATTGTTAATATTCTAACGTCGCAGTGCAATGTAACCATTCATTTTATACTTGTCTAAATTCTTAAGTGTTGTAATAATGTCTAAATCTGCAAGTGAGATCATGATAATAGTAATTAGTTAGATTATTTTGTAAAATCCTGTATAAAATCTCTCTAAATTCAAGTTTGGCAACTTTTTATCCAATTTAAACGTTAATGCAATAAATCTACTCTATTAATTGTCAAATGAATGTAAATGATTGTACATTGTTATTTTAATTTAATGAAGATTCTTTTTATTTTATTTTATTATTTCATTTTAAATTCATCGATCTCCATTCCCCATTTGAGGTAGCTGCCTTAAATCAATCAACACAACATACCATTTAAGCAAAAGACAAGCGAAGTCATGTTGCCCTTATAATAATCCACATACGCAAAGAACAGACTATTATAATCTTATAGTATTTCCATTTACAATAGTCACACTTTTTCTTCCGGCAAGACAGTATTATTGTATAGTAGTAATATGTCACACATAACGTCCATTTGTTTCACAGTTAAATTAATTCTTACTCATCCAATAGTTATATTATAATAGCTACACCACTACTACAAACGTTAAAAGTATCTATGTATCATTTTATAGCATTTGTAAAAGTATAAAAACATTCACAGATCTAAAAATACAAAATGCAGTCAATTGGATATTTAAGTAGTAGCTTGTAGTTGCGGTAAACGGAGACAGATCATATTTGTAACATAATAATAATACAATAGTTAATAATTTAATTAATTCTGCAGTCATTTTATTTCAAAAACTGATGCCTATTATAATATATGTAAATTACTTCGTGTAAAAGTCTAATGTAAATAAATTGCAATCAATTTCGTTTCCAATTCTACAGAATAAAAGATCTGCCTCTTTCTAATTTCTACTAATACTTTCGTTGTGTTCTTGTACAAAAAACTGCCAGTATAATTAGCTGCACAGATATGATGATATAGATTTCACAATTAATTAAAAGGTACGTAATAAACTTAAATTACATGACATGTTCAAACAATAAAGAGAATTAAATTAGTTGTTGGCAAGCATCGAGATTAGATTCAGTTTCTTAGCCTTTATGTAGTATTACTAATTAATTAGTGAGAAAAGTAGTACTAGTTATAATTCATTAATTAATTACACACTATAATGTTACATCTGTACTATAGTGCGTTTTATTTCTTATACATATAAATATATACCAGCTAATTAGTAGTAGGTAGTACAAATAAATTTTACAATACTTCATTATTGCATTTATACCGTTTGCTCAATTAATTTATTATAGCAGTACAATATTTTCATGTACTACTGATAATAATAGGAATCCCTATAATAATAATTCAATTTAATAATGTACTTTATAGTGGTAGTGTAGAAAAATTGCATTGTCATTCCTGTAAAAAATTTAATTCAATGCACAATTTGCATTTGCACAAACTATTAGTAAATATTTCATCTGTGTCTTTTTTGTTCGTTGCTCACTGATTCGATTGAACACAATAAGTTCGCTGTTGCAGCGTTAAGTAAGGCCACATTTTTAGTTTCTCTGTTTCTTCCTGGTCATTATTAATTTCTAGTATGTTTTTTTGTATAAACTCTTGAGTAAATTGTCATACTACAATACATAACGATTATTTATAAGACCATGAAACCAACAAACGAGTATAGGTTGTAGTTATTTCTTTAAAAATTGTGACAAATGGAGAGTTGCATAATCACTATAATACTAATAATGTAAATTGTGCAATTAAATCTCTGTGTTTTCCTTAACTTCAGATTTTTAAGTAAAGCTAACAGTAAGAATAAATTCTGTTTCACTACTATAAGGAGCTACATACAGGCGAATTCTAAAAACTAAGTTACTTTCGTTACAATACTATAGAGTGTATAATGTCAAATTCGATTTCTTGTAATAATAATAAGGTATAGGTAATAATATCTTCTAGAGACTCCGTCTTGTGTTGTATATAGCTACAATTAATTACAATGTTAATAATATTATCGGTAACGTGATTCAAAAACCTGGACCTGAGTTAATTAATGTTATTATGTTATGTACAGCACATAAATCAAGTTATAAATCATCATTTATATTCACACAAAATTATGTACTTGTGTATGTACTATGTACACAACATAAATTAATAAAATTAATTGTAGTTACTTTTACTATAATATTAATGTCATCATCATTTGTGTTTTACGAGTGAGCGAATGTGTAATATTTTATAATACGATACACAAAACACAATATTTTGAGACTGGGTCAATCTTCTAAAGATTCTATAGAACTAGAACTAAAGGTTTCAGAAATAATAAATATTTAATTAGCTCCTGTCATGTTTAATCTTAAGTCAGTTAGTGAGCTGTCGGTTTACTTAAAATTAATTCTTGATAAAGATTCTTTGTACTCTAATAACTATGCAAACTAATGCAGTGTAATAGTAGTAGCTGCCACAAAAGGCTATTGTCAAAAATTAAAAACAGTGTAAAGCTATTCTCTATTAATGCAGAGAGATTACACAGAACAGACCTACTCTGGATGCTACAATACTTTTGCAATTTTTAAAACTATTCTAGTAACTGTACATTGTGTATACCCGTGCTGGCAAGTATGTGTATGTATGTCTTCTCTCATTTGCTTTCACTTCACAATACATAATTTCTACAATTACACAACAACTATACACAATACGTACAACCTTTTCGACAAAATCATCATACAATTAATTACACGTTACATTACAAGACAAAAAGCACTTAAATACAAAACCCCGAGTTTGTGGGTCAAAAAATCAACGACTTAATTTGTTTGGTTGGTTACATGAAATTTAACTCGTGTCATTCTCTATAGTGTTTCGTCAACCTGTAGTTATTTAGTTGATATTATGACTGTAACAACACCTTGGCTTTTCTAACATAATAATAAATCAATAAAAATAAACTAATTGTAAGTAGCTAAAAAATTATATCACTTCTACTCTTTTGTCAGTCATCCGCCACTTTGTCGTTGTAAGACGATGTCGAGGAAGACGCAGAAGATGATGTGAAGCTTCCTGAGCTGCTCGTAGACGCAGATGTTCCTGAGTTTTCACTCCTGGAAACAGAAAGGCATCTATTAAATAAAGCGTGGTAATGGAAGGAAAGATATTAGTATTTGTTCAAATTTACATATTAGTGTATGTTAATAAAATGAAAATATAAATTAATTCACTTACATATTTGAAGATGTTACACTAGAGTGCGCGTTACTATTACTACTGTGCATGGACGAATGCACTTCAACCTTTAACTTGGCCGAAACTTTGGTCTTTGACGCCGAATCTCCGTCATATGTTTCGACGACGACTTGGGGCTGAACAATTATCTCAGCACTCCTAAAAACAAACAAGAAATAATAATTAGCATATGGATAAGCGTTTAGGGCACTTTAACTGAAAACGTGTGGAAAATGACAAACCTTCTAGTCGCACAGGAGCTGGGCTCTTCAGTGATTGTGGAAAGACTATTTTCACTGGGAGCACGACTATTAGCTCCATTTCGACTGGAACTACCATGGTAGTAATTTCCGCCTCGAGAGCTCGAACCGCGGAAACTGTAAGGAGGAGGCGGGTAGGAATTGCGAGAACTTTTGCTTCCAGATCTACTCCCACTGCGTTGTGTTTTACTTCCACCACTTCTTTTCGGAAGAGGAGATGGAGTTAAGGGCTGGAGGAGAGCGGGATCTTCAGGAGACAGTCCCACCAGCCAGCATGTGGGTTTTAGAATTGACAAAAGGCAGGGCAGCAAAAGTAGTACATTTGCCAAAGAAAATACGGCCGACAGTGCCACCAGAAGTGTAAAGTGCGTGAATATAAATGTAAACTCGGGAGAATACAGAATTAAAGCTGTCAGGGTAATTAATACTAAACTTTGAACACATGGAGGGCCCACTAAACTGAAAGAGACTGCACGTCGTACGGACACTGGACCTGGGATGCAGCAAAATGCCTGAAACACAATACGATTGTGATTAATATAAGTAACAGTACATCAACGAAATCCGTGACACAGTTAAATAAGAACAGTTTCACATACATCACATAATCAATCAAATGTGTTAACTCACCACAAGTATTTGAATCGTAGCGAAGACGACAAGACTCACGCCCACAAGAGCGATTTCCACCGGTAAAGCGTTGAGACCAACGCCAAGCCAGCCAACAATGCCAGCTATTTGAAGCAACGTAACTAATGCTATTGAAAAGACCACTCCTACTGGACGAAGCGAACATCCCAAAGAAAAGAATAGGATGACGGATGTTACTGCTGCTGCACTGCCCACCACTATTCCAGATTTCATCGGAAGGTCCAAGTATTGTTCGTAGAATCGAAATGGAATTCCCCAAGGGAAAACCGGCAATCCTCTTCCCTCAAACGTTCCACAGATTTGTCGGATTTCTCTGACGAAAGCCAAAATCTGCGATTCTGTCAAAGAAATAGGAAACATAAATATTTCATTGCATCCAATCCAACTTGCTTTATATCAAAACATTTTATAGCGTTCTGTAAAAATAAATGGTAAATTTTATTTACCTTGGTCCTGCTCAGTCTGATCATCTCTTACAGTTCTGAGTAAGTAAGAAATCTCAGCATACTTGATAGGAGCAGATTTAGGAATTTTCAAATCTTTATCTTCAGGGCTGTGTACCCAATTACGAGGTTCAGGCTTAAGATTAGCAGCCGTGGAGCCATAAGCTAATGGATCGTTCCACGCCCAAGCTGTTAAGTAGACATAAAAGGCTCTGGCGTTGACAACTCCCTCATTGTCGACGAGCCTATTCCCTGGTAACTGCATAAACCAATCAATCAACTTAACGAATGCATTTCTTTCTTTCGAATATTTCCGTTTCTCTGTTGCATGTCCTGTTATCAGAAAACAACAAAATAAAAATGCCCACCTGAGTAATGTCAACTGGGTGATCGACGTGACCCGTTTGTACTGCCAGTTTCCACGCGAGTATTCCATCCGCACTGGCATTGTCATTCCATCCTTCCTTGTGAAGTTTACCTTCTTTCCATTCCTTATCGAATTCCGCTTGCAAACGCACCAACCACGATCTAAAAACAGACAACCACATTGGTGGCACTCCTCCGTTGTCATCTCGTATTACCCAAGGGAGACCACTCATTGTGTCGTGAAATCGATGTAACAACCTATAATACAACAAACCGTTACAGTTAGTAAATACAAACACTTTATTTTATAATAGCAGTTCATATCGCATCTGTCTCAGTCAGTCTGACATCAACTTCATTCATATCAGATGCAATTGACTTTGAGTAGCATTGCTATTGCTGCACTAAATATAAATCCATGTAATAAAACTTTGTTGAAAATATAATTGACATACTTTTGATTATTGGGATAGTCGAAGTTGGCCTTAGTGACAGCTCTCATGTGGTAAACAGGGAATAATTTCCCTTGTGCTGTGAGGAACTGGTATTCTGATGAGTTTGAAGGGACTACATCTGTAATAGGTAAACCCAGCCGCAGTCTTATGATTCCCAAACAAGACACTATAATCCATGCTAGGTACACCACTCCAACCACACCCTGCACAAACCAAATCCACAATAAACAATTACATCAAAACACAATCATAACCAACAGTCTCAGCAACCCAACCGACCATCCGACCAAAGTCGAAATTTTCAAACCATGTCATTTGAAGACGCAACTTGAATCAAGTCATAAACCAAACCAGAACACAAGCCTAATAAAATAATTCACCGTTACTACTCTGAGTAGACTCTGCTACAATTTCTATCGTATAAATTCACATTACAGTCTGTAATATACCTTCGGAGAAAGATTAAACTGTTCTCAACCATAATAATGATCCAATAGTCCTGCTATTTAGATATATACAAAGATATGCACTCTCTAGAGAGCTTTTGTCTATTTATTCTTATCTTTCTTCGTCGTCGCCTCCACATGATTCTTCTTCTTCTTCTACTGTGTAGGTATTCTATGCTGTGTTCTGCTGTCTCAACATTGTGTATCTTATTTCTTAATGCAGGGCATATCTGAGGCTTTTACTTAACTTTATGACATTTATCTACAACTTTTCTTCTTGGGATGACTGAGCTGTGACTGTGACTAGGAGGATTTAACTTTAGAGTAGTAGACTGACTGAATTAGATTGAGATGAAGATGGAACGTGCACATAATAATACTATAACAAAGCTCTGTAATAAAATTGTTATGTCGTTCATATCATATAGAGATCCATATCCCACTAAGGCAGAGCTTCATTACATTTATTACTACATACCTAGATAGATCTGACTTGGTTTATAGTTAGTCATTTGGATCTTAGGACGAATTGTAGTCTGTGAGGAGTATTACTGTAATGTAACCAGCCACCTTAGGTCTCAAGTCAAAATTAAGACATTCAGGGTCAAACAAGGCAATAAAACGATACCATCCTTCGTGGAAAAATGACAGGTTTACGATTCAAGACTGAAAGTTATTTCCCCCAATTTATTACTCAGTTTAGACGAAACTTGGACTTCTCTAATTGTCTGCTGCTTGTGCTATGCTGCTCCTATCTCATTTCTTTCTATTGCATTGCCATGCCTTGCTGCACTAAACTTGGAAAGCTAATAACAAAATTTGAATTTTCTATTTAGCTTTAGCTACACATAGCTCGTGTTGCAAATGCAATTGTAAAAATTCTTACGCTGACTATACACAATGATATCCTAACAATATTATTTATGGTTATGATGAAAATATTTATTTCCATGTAATTGCATTACTATAAAAGGAAGATTGCAGTAAAAGAAGGAAATACTCAATGACAAGTGTAATTATGTAATAATAATCAATGTTCACCTTAAACCATTTCCAGTTCGAGATGGAATTGTAGTAATCGATCCAGTTTTTGGAAATTTCGTCTCGTCCTTCTTCACAGTCCCCGTTGTCACCGCCCCTTTCAGCTTTGCAATCCTTATTTTCTCCCTTTGGGTCGCATATGAACACAACACTATCTCTTCCGTCATTTCCATTTTTGTTGGAATAATTCACAGTATTTGTATTATTGCTTTTGCTTAGGTTCACATTATTGTTTTTCATGGAAATGGTGGGAGTTCTTCCAGGTTTACTTGTAGTACGATTATTCGATGTGTTATTATTAGATGGTAAGAAAGGAACTGACTGTGCACATCCACTCGCAGCATATCCAGAATTATTAACAATGTTTCCACCCGCACAAGCTGTGCTCACTTTGCGTTTTTTCAGAACAATTTGACAGAGAGCCGGATACACAACCAGAAGACCCAGAGAGCTCACGGTAATCAGTACAGAGCCCTTAAAAATAAATCAAACACATAAAAATCCTTAGCACAACATTTACACTTGAGTTCATCAACATTCCCATTCCTTGACAAGTAAATATTTTTACACAGTTATAAATGACAAAACGTGACATACAAATATTAAAACAGATAATAAAACATGATATAAAATTTTAGTGAATTACCTGCAGAGCTATTGATCTCACAGCCGGTATGGGAAATATTGCTCCTGCACCGATAAACACAGCCGCCACGATAATTCCCAATAGTAGCGAAAACCCATGTCGCTTCAATGTTGATCTTGCGTCGCAACCAGAGTTCAGCTGAGAATGGAGTAAAATGAAAAATACCTGGGACACCAGTGACATCGTCAAGTACGGCATAACTTGTACTGTAAAACATTAAAAATAATTTTACTGCCATGATCATCATAAATTCCTGCTACCAAAGGAGCTATTACATACCTCCTTTTATTACGCACGTGAATTATTATTTGTAAATGTTGGAACACACATAATTTACTCACTACGCTAATTTTACACCGCCATCAAATACTACAATTCCTCATTCATGTTCATTCATACAGCAAAATGCATGCACTAAAAAACTACACCTATATCATAAAACCCCATGCAAAAATTCGTAGTTTTAAAAATGTCAAACAGTTAATCTAAACTTAAAAATGCGCTTTTAACACAATAGTAAACAGGATACTGACTACATTACACATAAAGATTCCTTTTTAGTGCCAATACAAAACACATAATGGTAACATTTACATAAATATGAGTAATACTAGTGTAATATTCCTCATTTTTCTAGAATGCATTTCGACCAACAGCATCGTCCTAACTATTTACGCTATACTCTACCTACCATGTGTATTTTTTGTTCTGTTATCTAATTCTGAAGCAAATCACGCTTTCATATCTTAGGAATAAATCTCAAGTTACAACCACACATTAAATTAGCACCCTCCCTGTGTGCGTCGCAAAAAACTTGCAAAAATTTTATACAGACCTACATCAGATCTGATCATTATAGCGATAGCGAGCAAATAATAACAACTAACACAAATAAAGCGTAACAGCCAACATTCTTATATATTATCCTCATGCACACACAGAAAATACCCACAAGAAGAGTTTTGCTAGAAATATGCTACTGGCTATGGAACAGTTGCAGTCTGCGCGATTTAACCGAGCTGCAGCAGGTAGGTCTGTCTAAGGGTAATAATAATAATAATACAATTTACAATACATTACCTCTCTACCTGTGTGTGCTCTCATATCCACTTTTACACACAACAGAGCACATAGCATACCAAAAAGTAAATTAAGGTACTTTATGTGTATTTTAGTGACTTGTATTCCATACATACTCTTGTTCTCGTTCTTCTTCACTCATACAACTCACTCTCAGCTAAAGCATAACATTTATTTACGAAATAAATATGAAAGATACCAAGCATGCCATGCTAAGCTAAAGCAATGCAATGGTAGGTGGGTCTCTGACTGGCTGCTACATGAAAAAGTTGACCACATATGTAAAAACAACAAATAAGAGAGAAAAGCCGGTTTCCTTTTCCTTCGTTGTTCGTTCTTGGCTTGGTTTGGTTAATAACTAAATGTCTCTATTCGTAGTAACCCATTATGAATCTTTAGAGACTACTTTGTATTGTTTAGCCTTTGGTGGCCTACCTCGGCCGCCGCGCCGGAACAACCAAACACAGCAGAACAACAACTCATTGTGAAATACCTCAAGAAAAGATGTGTATCTTCCCCAAGAAGATGATGAGAACTACAGCATAATATAATATTATTATCAACGTGTGTATGTGTATGTATGTTGTTATACTTCTCCATACATCCCTCTCATTCTTCCCAAAAATATTATTATTATCATAACATTACTAACATTACTCCACTACGCAATTATATGTACAGTCATAGTCAGTACAGTCGTGTGTGTACCAAACCAACATTATCGTTAGCTTAGTACACATATTTTACTAAAGCTTCATATTTTTACTTCTTCAATAATAATTACGTGTACACAAAATTTTTGCTCGTGAAACCATCTAATAGTAATAATTTTCAGTTGGTTGTGTAATGTAGTATGTTAGCACTGGTAATTAGTGCAGCTAAGGTATTGTACTATTGTATTTACATTTTTCATATCTACCATGCCTAAAATACTTAATACATAGGTCTAGACACTAATATTTAGGATAGGACATGCGGATAGGACACTATTATAATTGTTTAGAGAATTATTAACACTCCTTACACACAAAAGACAAAAGACAGAACATGTCGGCAGAAACAATTACAATTGAAGCAATTACATGCACACATGATGGCATTAGACAATAGAGTCGTAGAACAATGTTGTTGTTGTTGATGATGAGAATGAGAAATAACAAGTCAATGCATAATTACCAGATGCCACATTAAATGTGATTGCAGTAATCACGGAGAGTCCAGCAGCAGCTCCACATCCAGCCGCTGTACCTAACAGCGCTATCAATGCACCCCCAACGACCAAACCAAAACGAACTCGCCAATTGGCCATGTCACCACTGAGAGCGATGCCCACAAAGGCTGCCGCCGTGATTACACCTGGAATATTAACAGCCCAGTAAATATTTAGTACTTTTCCTATTCTTATATAAGCATATTCTTTAATATATATATCGAAATACATTATTATTATATTTAAAACATACATAGTAGTAGTAGTAGTACAAAGAAAATTCCTAGCCCTTTATTCATGGCTTTGCTTGGAATTCACAGTAACATGAGCGTTCACCATTCCTCTGCTACTTTTATGTGACGTGATATTTAATGCTAGTATTTTATTCATGTAAAATTATTCTGTCTTGAATAGTAAAGTGAATGATGTCAGGTAAGGAGCTTTGTTTGCGTTCGCTCATACATATTTACACGCATACATTACACGACTAAATGCCGTAATAATGCATAGGTAATAAGCGAAATTCTGTTTTGCACGTCGCAACTTATCAAACGAAATTCTTTTGCAATATTAACCCATCACAATTATAATGGTAAATATTAGTATTTAGTATTAAAACATGAGATATGGGATGAGCAAACAGTAGAGGAGCTGACTGAGTCAGGTTTGTTTTATAAAATACTTTTAAATGAATAAAATTACATGAGCTAAATTTACTAATGATTTCATATTGAAAAATTTTCAAATGAAATATTAAGTTGCTGTTGCTCAGCAAGTTGTTTGTAATTGATATGCTAAAGGCTAAAGCAAAGAGAAACTGGTAACAAAATTGTTGAAATGCGGTAAATCACGCCCTTCTAAACAGAGGTGGCCATAAAATCATACGACCGCATACGTAAAACATCTCACTACTACAATATTTTATCAAAAACTGTCTTATACATTGTCAGACAGAACATTTTCTTTTGAAAAAATGCAGAGACTACATTAACAATTGAATGAATTGCAAACTCCTTCTCCCATTACTACTACTACTACATACTACTTGCCATGTGTAATCTCTCTACTTTAAAAATGAATGCCATTCATAATGAAAGCCAACGAGAGACAGTGTACTATCTTGGTTTCGAAATCCCTGCGAGCAGCAAGGTGGCTATGATACAATGTCTCTATTGTTGGTTGACACGTTTGAAGGCAACAGGTACAGTAGATAAGGAAACTGGAATTATAATCGAAAGAATTCTATGCTTATGTCTTACTTACCAATGACACGTGCTCCGCCCCAAGCCCAAGAGAACTGGGAGGCACTCTCAACGACAGAGTCCAAACCGGCCGGGGTGAAAGAGTAGAAATTGAATTGGTGACTCCGCTCTTCATCCATTGTCAAATGAGACACTTCAGCCGCAAATCGGGTTTGCCAAGCAGTAAGTACAGCCTCAGCTTTGAATTCGGTCCACTCAACATGATGCAGGCGCCAAGTCTCTCGGAAGAACTCGAATAATTCTGAGGAGGACATCAGTTGCACCGTTGACATAAGACCACCCGCCCTGCACACCCAACCATCAACCATTAGACCAATGATAACATCTAATACTTATTAGCCAAGTACTAAAGAGCAAAAATATACATTATCACATCACATATCACAACAATTCCTTATATGAGTGTATGTGCAGTCGTGCACCTTCATCAAATGCTATTAAACATGATTAGCCACATTATATAATACGCATGCTTGCTTCTTTCCATTTCATGTTGATAACATGAAAGGAATGCGGCAAAAAATTATAAAAAGGAATCTTTACACATGGACTAGAACAGAATATACTACATTTATTAGTTACCTAAGCACCTTTCTGTTCTCTTTCAATGAATCTCATCTTCTCTCTCTGTAATTCTCCAAGTCGCTTCTCTGTTCTAGTGTGTACCTATCTGGATTAGTCGTCTATCGTCGAATGTATTTTGTAAGAATTTTAATCGGTATTTTAACCCTTTGCTGCATCTCATGTTCCTCTCCGCTTTTGATATTACTGCCTCATTTTGTTCTACAAAGCCGAATATTTTATGACCGTGTATTACGGCATGTCCTAAAGATATCTTAATCTGTTTCTACTCAATTTCCATGTGAAATAATTGTAGGTTTACTACTCACCATCAATACTTCACACCTTCTAAAATTACTAACCTTAAAAACTTGTGGCATTCCATTTCTTTACTTGATTTAATTTAAACTTCTTTTGCTACTCTCATATTACAAACAGGAACAGGTAAGGAGATACCACTTCGTAGTTGACGACTTAATTCTAACTAACTACATATAGTTGAGCACAACATAAAAAATGGTATTACAAGAAACAAGACTTACTTGACAACATGACCAGATTTATTTTGAACGGTTCCTCCGATGATGAGGTCGGGAGCCCAATGCATAAACCTTGGAGCAAAGCCATAGCATCCTTGAGATAGAATGGAAGCTACATCAGGTGGTATATGAGACCCTTTGTTTGGAGCTGTGATGGGACATTCAGGGTCCAACGGATCTAAACACGGCTTCTCTTGATATCCACTTCCAATGCCAGCCCGCTTCATAAACCCTTCTAGAATTTCAAACGGAAAGCCCATACCGCCACCGCTATGAGAAAGTCCAATAAGTCTTGCTCTCGCGAGTAATTCTTGAGGATTCAAATTCGTCCATTTGAGAGGAGGTCCCCGGAAATTAGCAAGGTTTGGAATTTGAATGGGAAAACTCGGACCGAGAAGTTTAGATCCCTCCCAGAAGCAATCTAAAGGAGTAATGATGATACAGGGGAAGATTTTTTCGAATATTTGATCAATCATTTGTACATCGAAGTTAGGAATATTGGCAGAGTAGCAAAGGTCCGTCAGACTCCACGTTCTGTGTACAATTTTAAAAATCCCATTCATTTTAGTATTCCACTATAAAACAAACAATTACAATAATTTTTACAATAACTCATAATGCTTTTTTAGGCAGGTCAGGACTTACATATCGTACAGGTCCACCGTAACAGCCAAGGCTTTATGTAAAACTTGCAAATGTTCTAATAACGCCTTTGAATGTAAAATAGACGAATGTGAGTCTTTCTTTGGTGTTTGTATTAGCATTTCATTAGTGTCAGTTGTGAGACCAGACACTTTAGAAACATACGTTAGCTCTTGAAGCAGTCGACCTGAATCTGTTGGGGAAAAAAATTACAAACATTTCATGTTAGCTTCGTAAAGTAAAAAATCATGTTCCAGCAGTAATAATAACCAATTTTTAAAAGCTCCAGAGTACATTCCTCACAGCCAAAGAATTTTTGACCAATAAAAGAGACAACAGTTTTAACACCTGTCTCCGTCTATGAATGTTTGATGTGATACTATATATAGACTTGTTGAAATGACATGTCCGTCAGCAATAATTGAGGACATGTAGACAATCTAATCATACAACCATTACTCAAGCCCTAATTTCCATGAGACACGACAAGAGCAAGACACCAAAAACACGCCAAACATTCATAGTGGAAGTTACAAGAACGCCATCGTCGTGTGTATGTGCGATGCTGATGATGGTCTCATAGAAGAGCAAGTTTTACCTGGGATAAGAACGAAAAGGTGCAAAGCAACCAATATCAGAGCTCAGCTCTCTTACAATTAGAAGAATGAATGGGAAAGAGTGTAGGAAAGGATTACAAAGTGATTTGATTGTGTAGTGGATTGGTCGTGGATGAAAATCTGGATAGGACCAACATCAATTATTACATTATTGGCTTGTACAATACCATCAACGCTATAAGGGACCCACTTGGACATGACATGAAATCAGGCTAATTGACTCGTCTAGCTTCAATGTCATCCAAATATGTCTCTGTTTGCTCGGAATGGAGTTGCTGAAGATGTCCACAGACACTCCAGCTCACTTAACACATACCAAAATGGGAAAAGGACTACGATAAGTGAAAAACAAGAAAGTAAAATCAAGAAAACGAAATAACACACGAATACTTGTCACAAACAAGAAACAGGGAGGGTGGATTTTATGGTAAAAATACATCTTTGCTATAGAACAAAGTAAAATAAATATACATCTAAAGGACATTTAAGACGAGATGACACGTCAGATTTAAACCACGTATATACATTTGCATGTGAATATGTGACAAGAATAAGAATATATTATAGCAACATGCATATAGTCGAGACGTTTTACGGAAAGAGACAAGTCAGCCGGCACAGTTACACGGATGCTGAGACGGAACTATTTAAAAAAACTGTCTAAAATAGGAAACACCATTAAATTACTCACTTGGCGTCCACAAAGAGTCCAGGGTGGTGTCCAAGCGAACACTATTAATGCCGATACAGAGCATAGCCATTGAGGCGATGCCGAGAAAGATAAGAATTCCTCCACGTCTTCCAGCCCATTTCCCCACATGACCAAGTCGTCTTTGTGTGACACCCCGAACAAATAAAGCCACGGTACTTCCACGGGCTTTACCCTGAAACAGTCAAAAATCAATCCATCAATTAGCCGCTTTCGATAATAAATCAACCTGTCTGCAAAAACTACACAAAATAAGTACGAGAGGATGAAATTTTTGTCAAAGAGCGCTTTACATTATTATTACCTACCTCCGGTCCTGTATACTACCTTTATAATACACAGTATTATATCCCTCCCTTTTCTTCACTTATTTTTACACTCATTTTGCCCTACCTAGTTTTGTTTATCGGTATGCACTCCTTATAAATCGAACAAGTATATCTAAAAGTTATAACAGCATAAATGACAGAGCAAGTAACGATGGATAGTTTATAGGCAATTGACAACCAGAATTGAGCATAACTCTATTGAAAACAACTCTTTGGGCTAATAGAGATTTTATCGGGAAATCAGTACCTAACCAAAACTAAAAGCCAAGGAATGGTGCATCGTGTAGACCATGACCATTTGCATTCACACTCAAAGTACAATAGTTCGTTCAAGTGGCAATATGGCATGTCCAAGTATCAGGAGAGTAGGAAAGTATGTGTGCGGGTACCTTAATTTCTTAAAATTGAATGAAACGGAGAGGGGTACGATCACTAAACTGTGTAGGGATTTTTAAGGAAAGGATGTGTCTACACAATACAATAAGATAATAACAACGAAAGTAATCTTTGATGGCCACATCGTGCAAAGATCTCATAAACCAACGTAACCCGACCATCATCGGCAATTTCCCAAAAACCAATTCATTAATGGCATCTTTAAGTGTTGGCTGTTAGTTATTATTGCAACTTAAAGCCTTTAGTTTGAGGATCAGTCACACCGAAAAACAAAAAGTGTCATGTGTTTGTTGCTGTAATGTAGTCGCTTCTTGTCAAGATATTTTTGGACATTTCTTAAGTAAGAGAGACTATGAAGTTGACAGCTTTAAGATGTAAAATTCAAGTGCCGGAAACAGAATGCCGACAGAAACTGCGCGTTTTATACATTTCATGGGTTTTCTTTTACAACAGTCAACAACGCGCCATTTGGTTATTTACAGTTAGGCCGTGTGTCAGGACCACAACCAAGCTTTGCTTTGACTTCGCCTTCCTTTCCAATATGCTATTTAGTTTTTCTCTGGTGCTTATCCACCCATTCCAATTCCAAACCATCCTTCACCCGACAACAGAAGCTCAAAACAGAGTCAGTAGTATGGTATAAATAGGATCTTCCTGTTCGGGAACGTGTTTGAGAACTTGGGAGATGAAACTACTACTACTACTTTATATTTGTATAAGCATTTCTTGAAAATCCGCCGTTCCGGGGTTATGGCGGTTTTAAATTTGTATCCGATTCCATAGTTTTGGATTTGTAGCGTACTTCGAAAACGCATCAACCAAAATAGAAAACGCATCTTTTTTTGAAAAATACCTGAAAGATTTCTCTAGTACCGCCGGAAAACCCGGCATAACTCCGGAACGTTGGATTTTCACGAAAAGTATGACATTTCTTGAAATACGTATAATATAAAGTGTTTCATCTCCCAAGTTCTCATCCATGAGTGGAAAAACACGTTCCCTAAGAAGAAGGTCCTATTTATACTGACTGTAAGACTCAAAGAGACCAAATGTCTCTGGTTCTAAAACTAAAACTGTATCAGGTAGTAAAATTCAAGCGGTAAGCATCTGCCATGTCATGCTAGTTCGTAAATAGTAACATAAAACAAAACTGAAAATGCTTTGAACACATTCATGTTCACGCCACGCTAAGTCATATCATATTTATCAATATGACATGAAACTTAAGACTACAGTGGTACTCTAAGTACTCTTCACTTCTTCAACTTCTGTTTTATGAATCGGGGCTCTATTTACCTATATTTATATAGTAACAAAGTAACATATATCTGTCATCTGTACATACCAACATACTTTTCTATAAACATATCCTAAAACATATCTTATACCTAGTCACATCTTTACCGAATAGAACTCTTACATTTTTTATCTATAAACAAACCCCTTAGTTAGTTGTAAAATTTATAGAATTGTTTAGATAACCCTGATAGCCGCCATTATTGAGTAACATCATAAAAATGTAGTTTAGTTTATACCAGACGGTTTATAGTTAGTAGATTAGATAGTCAGTCAGTTTATTCAGTTTTCAGTTTTATACAACAGTCACCCAAGTAAAATTTCCTTTTTCTGTATCTAATAATCTACGTTGGAATTTTGTAGTTTTTGACAAAGCTAATGACTAACTATCAATTTTTCTTAATATTTCTATGTATATATAATAAATATACGTCTGTGACGGATTAATTTATGAATTATTCAGTTAAGGCACCTTGTAGATGTATTTGTGGGCTAAGTGGGCGTCAGCCCATGCAGGATAAGGCTCTGTACTCCGCTGTTTCATTAGACTTTGAAGAAAGATCACACAGAGTTCTCGGTTTTGGTAGTCGTAGAATGTTAAAAATTAGAAATCACTTTGTAAAATACTTGTGCAGTGACATAAACGATTCCTTGTCCGCTTCTTGACTCGTCCGAGGGCCATTATAGCCACAAAACTGAATTGGCTACAGGCCAAAACAAAACTATCAATGAACACACTGATGAACACAAACTACCCTAACCGGAATTAATTTTTCTGTCCAATTGATAGTAAATTCAACCCAGCAACAACATTTCTACACTACAAATCTACATATTCGAACAATACACTTAAATCCCAACCCTGCATTTATGTAAAACAACCACAATTAAAAAACACACTTTGTTTGTGTCACTTTCATAAACAAACACACACATAAACAAATAGTTAATTCACATATGGCAGAGACTTCGAATCTCCCGGCAGGAACTCTCTACTGCTTGTATTTCTTTCCCTTTCACTGAAACACCGTCCTGTGCTTGAGACTTCCACAAAACAAATGTAGTCACTCCGTAATAACATTCTCAACCAATTCCCGTAGTAGTATATATGTAATATTATGTAAAATATAGGTCGTATTATGTACAGGAAAAATTATAATCATCCTGGATAAAAACCTGACTGTGATTAAAAAGTCTGTGCTTCTCTCAACCTTTAAAACTCACACACAGTCGGAGTTTTGACTTGACTTGCCTTGCACAAGCCAAGAAAGAAAAATAAGACATACACTACTCTGAAGACTCAGAGCTCAAGACTGTTTCTCTCAAACCTCAAAACCCTACAGTCGAAAATTGAAGACGCCGAGTACAACAGCACTCTCCACACACAATTCCCCGTATACACTTTACAAAGTGCAATGCATATACAAACATACACTCTGTAGTGTCTGTAGCTCTGTAGACTAATACTGCACTCTCTTTACACTGTACTTGTTTCTTGGGTCGTATAGAACATCGTCGTCGCAGGCAAAAGGCACTGTAAAAACAACTGCTGTATATATAATGGTGGTAGTAGTGGCATGGCCCTGTTAAGGTTCTCCTACTCCAGAGGTTCAGTTCCTTCAGTCCAGCTGCGGTTATTATTATTATTATTAAGTGCGTAAGGTAAAGGCAACCATTAGAAGAATTTTTACTGCAACTACCAATACTGGTAAAGCTTTGCACTTTGATGGTAACTAGTAACAATAAGTAGTAAAGATAGCATACTCTTGCTCTGCTCTTCTCTCTCTCTGGTAGAACACAAGCAAAGTTTGAATAGCAGCAGCAGCCGAGGAAAGACGTGTATAGATTCCGACTGAACTGTTGAAGAAGTTGTTGTATTGTGTATTGAGATGTCAAACGCAGAATGTTGAATGGACTGAAGGAAGGTTGGGTTCGGGCTGAACTTACTCTCCTCTTCTCTAGTATTATATATACCTATATACCTTGTACCAATACACTCATTACTATTACAACACACACATTATTCTCGTTTCTATATATATGTACGTGCATTTAATACCAAGACCTTATATAAGTAGGCAATTCTTCTACAATCAATGTATATGTATACGTAAGTGTGTGTATCTACCTCCTTTTACAGTGTGTGAGTAGATGAATGTGCGTTGCATGGAAGCCTTAATGTAAAAATGCCTAAGCCTCTGTTCGTACCATAAGAATAACACAAATAATTGGTCTATATACTAGGTACCTAACTACTATACTTTTGTGTAAATATTTTCTATATAGGTATAGGTAAACGCACATTACATGCATAGATGTATATTTAAATGGTAGAAATAGTACACATGCACATACATAGCTAGGAAAGGTTTGTAAAATATATAGGCAAGTGAAGCCTTATTTTACTGACGACGACGGTGATGATGACGGCGATATATTCTTCATCCTCCAGACTCTGACTGAGTGAGCTCTAACCGAGATGTATATATAAAAGCTGAATGTAATGTGTATAGTAAAATTGTAGTTGTAAGTAAAGAAAGGAGGTTCTCTGGCTTAAAGTAAGCTGTCTGAGCATTAGCAAAGCTTTTTTCTCCTTAAATACATATTATATCTGTATATACTGCATGCTGCATGTTCTCAGAGATAGTTAAGAGATACCTTTTACATCAGTACCTAAACGCGCGAGATGCATCCACACGAAAGATACAACTCTATTAAGTGATGTAGCATATAATATACAACAGTAGTAGTTTGTAATAATGGGCAGTTTACTACATATAAATATATTTCATGGCAAATGTAAATGTATCTTTATATTATACATTTCTATAGGTATATATAGGGATGATGATGATGATGGTACACGTTTTTACATCCTTAACCTATACGGACGGAATACACACACAAACACACGTTCAATATGTTGTAAAGAAGGCATGTCATACAGCACTGTTTGTAAAGTTTGTATTGAGGAAGATGAGATGACTAGGCATACCTTGCATATCCTAGTGTACACTTTTCTAAAGACATATCTACTACCTGTACCTATATCTTCCACCTAGTTCCTCTCTCTCTCTCTGTCTCTCCATAGATATTTTATTCTCTATATAAAGCTACCATACTAGTACACGCACTATGCTACTTACAATTACATACTTTAAATCTACAGGTAAAGTGCACCACATTGTACATATTATAGCCTATTGGAATTCTCTCTAACTCTTATTAGTACGTAGTAAAAGAGGTATGCCTTGTAAATATATAATCGCGAAGACGAAATCAAACCAAAACTACTACCCTTAGGTTATGAGAGTTACTATACAGATAGTGTTCACTTTTGCTTGCTTATAAACTTACATAGAGTTACATTCAATCATGTACATACTTTTGTATGCATTTTCTGTAAACGAATGCACACATAGAGAAATGACTTATTTACGTTAGTTTGTATGGAATATTCATCCTGACTAACATTTACACAAGAATCTCTCGCGTATGAGGCAATTCGGTTAGAATTTGTGTGATGTTTGTGTGCGTGATATAAGTCAGACGGCCATCAGGACTAAGTTAAGACAAACAATATTATAATTTCGGAGCAAAGTTACATTGCATCTTCCAATTCTTTCGTATAAACACAAACCTTCGTAAAATTTGAAAGAACTTGAACTAGGAAAATAAATGTATACGTTACATACCAGTATAAAAAGGCTTCCTTTTTATAGGGACTACTATACTACGACGTCTTGAATGGATGGATGGTAGTGGTGGTGGTGGACGATGATGAATACACCACAACACATAATATGTACATCTCATATACGAGTACGAGTAGTGATCTTGTTATATTAGCATTGTGAGTGGAGCAGGAGCAGCAAAGGGGAAGATGCTGCTAAAAGATTGCCTGTAGAATGAGACGAAGAAGAAGAAGAGCACAAACAGGAGAAGGAGTAGTACAGCAAAGGCTGTATAAAAGTAAACCCAAAAGAAGACAAGAAAAACGCATGAAAAGAAAAGGAAGGAAGCTCAAGTCAAAGAAGTGAGTGTAATAGTACCAGATAGAGTAGGTAAAGTAAATGTAGTATTATATAGTTACATTATTAGAGGCAGCACTTGTGATTTGGTTTGAGGAAAAGCTTATTACTACTAGTAGCATAGATCGAGAGGTAATATAGGTAGATGGGTATAATTGACGTGCATAGGTACATAAATATAAGAAAGAGCGATGAAAAAGAAATGTATGGAGAATATATAGAGGATTTGTTGTGCCCAGCGGCATGATGGGAATCTGAATCTACTAGCTAGGGTGGTATGGAATGAAGATGTTGAGAGAACGAAGAACGTGGCAGGAGGTCTAGTCGAAGACCACCCAGGTTGACTCAGAATGCCCAAGATTACTTTTGTTATGTCTTTACTTTTCAGTTTTCTTACTTACAACTACACACACACGGACGTTGTTGTACTTTTTACTTCCATTATATATACAGACATTACGTAGTACACCACACACTACTACTACTACTGATAAAAATGCAAAGCTATAATACACTATTACTATTACTACTCACTTATTGTTAGATTTTATAGAAATGTATCTGTGTACCTATGTACAATCATAATATCAAAACCGTAAAACATGACTTGACAACACAAGAGTCTATGCAGAAAACATTCTACTACTATAGTAAATAAACAAATATGTTTTCTCTCTCTCTCTCTCTCTGTGTATAAGAATTACTACGGCTGCAGTTTAGCAGTAGTAGGTACTTTTACGTTATTACTTCTTCTTGGTAAAAGAATCCAACAACTAAATCAACAATCTTTACTATTATACTATTACCAATAATACAGATATTATAGAGGCAATTCAACGGACGAGGAGTAACCAAACCAAAGTGCAACAAAAACTGATTGTAGTATTTTCTAATAGCCAAGGCAGGACTGCATATAAAGAATAAGAAAGACATTGCTGTTACACCACTAATCTCTATATTACCAGATTGAACAGTAGTGGTGGTGGTGGTAGAAGGATTGTGGTACAAGTACAAATAATACAGTAGAAAAAGAAGATCACATTTTACATTCATATATAAGAAGTACTTATGTGTAGAAGGTAAAGGTACATTGGTAGTATGATGGTATATACCTTTGAACAAACGAAATGTATATAGGTAAGTGTAATCAAGGATGAGATACTTTTACCAAGAAGACTAATATGAGAATGGGAGAAGGGATGAAAGAGACTCATATTTTATCCATTATCGTATGCAGCACATGGCTTGCTAATTGTTATACAATGGATAATATACAATTACACTCTATATACGGACTTTCTGGATCATGTTTTTGTACAGGTTCATTTAGCAATTAACTACTGCTTGCGTGAACTGTTTAATAGCAAGACCTTATCTGTAGTATGGTAACTGCTGCAAACAGAAGCTGCATTGAGAAAACACAATTACAGGAAAACGCGCTCAAATATGGAAGCACAAAGATTTTATAAGAAAGAAATTATTAGGTAAGCAGCTTCCTTAAATATTGCCCTTTACTTTACACCTTGTTTTTGACCATGCAATTTGATAAACTACACAAACATACCTATAGCTACATAATTATTTATGTCCATATACATAAGCTTATATTTCCACGAATAAACTTTTTCAGCAGTAATCATGCACTATAGGTATGTGGTTTTTGATATAATGTTAATGTGGAATAAAAAATTAAAGTAGACAGATGGGTTCAATTTCAAAGAGTCCATGGTCAATTACTTGGGTGTTGTACTTTAGTACTTGTATAGCAGTGTAGTTATAAAAGAACAAAATGTCTTAAATGTCATAGTAGGCATGTACAAACATACGATACATTGGAATGCATAAAAAATCAAGTGAAGAAAAAAATTACTAAAGTAAAACTATGTCACGTCATGTCACCGTATCTAAATCTGTCTGCCAGAGGACTGTAACGCAATATAATTTAATAGTTTTCAAGTAAGGACAAAAAATGACTCGCTCCATTACTTATTTCTGTTGTTGCGCTACATATTTTAGCTGTGAATTGCTTCATCAATATCATTTAGTGTTGCAGTGTCAAATGAATTAAAGTGAATAATGAAAATGTCATTCTGGAAATACGATGACCTACACACACAAAAAATACCAAGCGCAACATACAAGGTTTCAGTTTCATATTGAAGATCATAAGGTTATAATAAACCATAAAATATATTCAGCTGTATGTAACGTAATATAAGTGAACATAATTTCAGATGACATGATATCATGTGAGTATAAATTTTTTAAGTCGTTTGTTGCGTGAGTAAAAGACACACTACAGTTAAGGGCACAGGGTAAGGCTATTTTCATAAGTCAGTAAAGTACACGACCCCATACGGGTTCGTAATATTATTGTTATTCTCCGAAATCGTTATATACCAGAAAAAATACAAGCTATTCCTATACAACAGCTAGAGCTATATGGATTGTGGATTATTGTTGTTTGTGAATGAGACGATACGACGAGACTACACACAGAGAGTCCAGAGTAATGGACAAATGGACGCATAAGCTCCCTGGAAGTGAAACAGACTTGGTAGACGGCATTGCCTTGCCTTATACATTTATTCCTTTATGTATTTTGTCACAGTGAATAGTTAATGTGAACTATTTGTATACCTCAAGAGATGGGAGGTGATTTAAGGTGAGATTTGTCACTTGGGGATTATCATCATTACAACAGTAATGGGAGTCTCGGTCTGGTTCTCGGCCAGAGAACAGAGACACCACAGATTTGTCACAAGACAGTTCCAGAAGGTGAAGGTGAGACTTCATATTTTTTCCTGGGCTGGATCTGCATGTTTTTCATCACAATGAATTTCATTCCTTCATTGCAGTTTAGAAATAATGCTTTTACCTTACCTTTGTCTGTCTGTAAAATTGCCCAATGGTTTAATTTCTATATTTAAGGAAAAATATTCTCACGTATATACCTAAGACAAATACACCTATAGATGGCTAAGGCAAAAAGCACTCCTTATAGATATCTAACAATCCTATTTCAGCAGTCATATCATATTATTACCTAAATTACCTAAGCTATATAGGTAATAGGTCTCTATTTATGTTACTATTTCACTTTCACACTATAAAGGCTGTGTTTAATTAATTTACCTACAAATATTGCATTGGGCAAGTAAAAACAGTTGTACAATGGTAAGGATTGGTTATTGAGTCATTTACCAGAATTAATAGTGAAAGTCCAATAATGCTAAAATTGAATATTATACAGATATTAGTGATTTCTTGTTCCGTAATCAGTAATTGCAATCAATGTATCAACTTAGGAGTTAGTATAGTGTGGTAGTAGGGATGTTCTTCAAGCCTACAAGAAAGGCATCGTTTTTACTACAATAATCAAATAGGTAAAAATTAGGTGTGAAAAAGGATGTTACACGATAAATGCAATAATGCAGATTACGTTTGTATTTGAGTAATAAATGGAAGTTACCACATAAAACAACAATGTGTTACTAGTAAAGAATATGCAAATAACTTGTTCTTTCAAACCTTAATGGAATCACTACATAGCAATTGGAAAAGCTGTCCACTATTACACGTCTCGGCTGTATATACTGTGCTTATCTATAATATCCTCCAGTTTTGTTTATAAATGTGAAGGAACGCTAATTGAAGTTAAAGCTGAAAAGCATAAAGGCAATAATAGATTCATAAAAGAACTCACAAGGAGCAGAACAACGAAATAATACATTTATATGTACATACCATTGTACTCTTGTAATCGTATGTGTATGTATAAATATATTAAGTTATATAAATGTCTGTTGCATAAACGTTGATGTAAAGCTGTCTCAAACTGAACTAATAAACTTGTATGTGTATAAATCATTATATAGGTATCTATATACACTATCTACCTACCTATATGTAAGTATGCAGTAAATAAAGGGAAAAATTGCATGATACATTTAAGTATTTAAAGTATGCATATATAAAATGTATCTTTATATGGTTACAAGTTTTATAATGCAGATTTGCTGGAAAAGATTTTGAACAGTTTGATTTGCGAGGAACACTCACAGACCTCTCATCAGCTTGACGCTTTCACGTTTGAAATTGTTTTCTCATTGTGCATGCAATCAAGCCATCTGCTGTTCTTGTAAAAATCAGTCGTAACAGTATACAAACTGTAAAACTCACATCTCTAACTCTTACAGAAAATACTACAACTTCATGATACATCTCTGATGATCGTATTATGACTTCATGTATATAAAATTACACGGGAGACCAACAAAAATAATATTTACTACTTACTATCTATTCAAATTAGCTTTGTCAACTGTTATGTACACATCTCGTCTGTGTATAAGTTTCTTTGAATAAAAATAGGCATTTTATGTCTTTCTCATCCAAGGAGCGAGAAAAACACTAAAAATTAATCTTAAGTACAGCTCTAAAGGAATTTTACGACTTTCTTTGAGAAATACACAATAGACAGGCAAAAGCTCATGCACAACTATTCAAAGGCAACTCTACGAAGAAGAAGTAAAAGAAAAGAAGTAGATTGAGACATCAACAACACAACAACACATCACCACCACCACCACCACTGCACTCACCTGTTTATTTTCAATGCAGTATTCTTTTCCAACAGAACAACAAGAAGAATCTACCTACCTGAATGTTCTCTACTGCAGAGAAACAATTTTTACACTACAACTCTGTGTGTGTTGCATATACACTTAAAATGTACACAGAATACCAAATGTGACTGTCTGGCTAAACATCTGAACATTCTTACATGTAATTCGAAACAATAAACATCAAGATGAGGTGACGGGAGTCAGTCAGTGCATCTTCAACCCAAACAGGATAATAGCAGTAGTAGTACTTGGCGACACGGCACAACAACCGACAGGTTTCTTCCCTTAAGTGCCATGCATGTACTACTAGGAACTAGTAACTGCAGTATAAATATATATTGTAAAATCATCACAGTATCACACTGTTATTATTATCACTCACATTAGATTGCCCAGCCTCTCTTTCTCTCTGGAGTGTTATAGGAGTAGTATATATTATTCTTTTCGGACATCTCGTCTGTCCATCCATCCATCCATCGTCTACTGCCTCTAAGGCTGAAATTGAACACTCGAACCTTTAACTAAGAAACTTCTGCTATAAACCGAGCAAAACATTCAGGAGACTAATTGTACCTCGTAAGACATACTATATAGAGATAGATATTCACAAACTGTTTTGTTTCTCCACTGTATCAGATATTATTATCCCTCTAGTTTGTACATTTATATAGATATTGAGCTGGGAAGACGAAGAATTCTAAATCCAACAAGATAATAATAACCGAGCGTCTTTAGTACTAGAAATGCAATGATAGTACTGTCTCGATCTCAAGGTACCAATAAAACAATACTTAAAATCGCATCGTGCTCCATAATCTCCACTACAAGTCTAGTACACTTATAATTTAAGTATGGTGTGTATAAGAATGAAGTTATTATCATGTTGTACTTTGCCACAGTCTTGTTAGGCAGCCTTGATACTATTTTGTTGTAACATCGTTGCACAATTATTTCTACCAAATAATTTCTTATTCTTATCTATATATTATGTACACAGCAGAGTTTACAACTTCATCATCGTAACGTACGTCCTGCAATTACATATAAAGAAGTTTTGATATGCTTACTATATATACAGATAGAAGAAAAGGTATATTTTAAACTGACTCTTGAATGTAGAATGTCTATGTTGGATGTATCTTTTATTACATAGAAAATAAGTCTGAAACCCGATAGATCAAAATGATGATGATCATCATGAAGGAGATGATGATGATGAGGCTGATGATGATGTTGTTCTTCATTCTGATATCCATTTTTCATTTATCTTATACTATGACTATATTATGGCTTTATATGTATATATCTCATTCGTGTACGGAGATGTTTTAAATATAAATTAAACAGATATACTATGTACGCATAATATACACTAGAATGATCTATTATAGTTTTTTGCTATCTATGTACCTGAAATATGTGTTAAAGATACGATTTCCTACAAGCATCGCATATTATTTGATTTTTCTAACAGAAAGACCAGATATTTTAAAACTTTCCAGCTTTTACCGTTTTCCTAGTGTAAGAATAAGCGTTGATGAGATTTTGGTAGAGAATTGTGTTAGTGTTTTTGCATACTTTAGATTCTATACAATGTATAGAAGTATGCCTAGGTATAGCATGTTTTTCATAATATCTAAATTTACAAACACACGAAACGCCTTAATTTCTCTTGGGAAAATTCAGAGAAGTGAAATGTTACATGACATTGTTTAATGATTACTATTATGAAGGTAATGCTTAAATGCTTATTATAAAATGCATGAAGGTGTATGGGAATGCGATTGAGAGAAGGTGAACTTGGCTGGAATTTAGATATTCCTAAGGTGTAATAATAAAGGTATGTGGTACACACATTGGTGTATCTCTCTATATATAAAAAATTCCATTCAATCTTCGGCACACACACATATACACGTTAAAAGTTAGGCAATACATTCACACATGAGTGGGTTGGGACTATGCATGTTTGTTGGTGGTATAGTAGTGAGATAAAATTGCTTAGATATAGTAGTCAAAGGAGGAGAAGAAGAAGACATTCGGCTTCGCTCTGAAGTCGACACTACAAAGTGTTGATTATCTACGGTCTGTCTGATTGTGAGTTTGTGAGTGAGCTTCGCTTTTTGCTACGGTCAGTAAAATTCATGCTTACAACTTAATACTCACACAAACTTATTATACTACCTGTGCTGGTAAAGTAGTTTATACTTTTACACGTTACATAAACACTTGCATGAGCCGCAAGAAGAACTTGTGTTTTTCTATACAATTTACTCTTATATAGATGCATGCATTTATATTAGAGGTATGAGATTAAGTGCAAGAAAAGATAATCAAGGAATACATTGCAACAAGAAATAAACCGACGACCAAATTTTATGCAAAAGCAAGCAATTGAAATCGCAAGCTGCTAAAAATGTTTGTTTCTAGCTACGTTTCTAACACACAGAAATCATTATTTCAAATAAAGGCTGACTTACTAACTCTAACATCGATGAATGTAAGAAAGTGTAATATTATTGTAATTACAAACTATATGAGTACAACCGCATTTATAACTGTACCTAATAATATTATGCCTTTAAAAATATATATCAATTTAGAGATGTATCTAATAAGTTTAAAAGTACAGTAACGCGCAAATGTATTTTGACAGATTCTACTTTATAAAAAAATGTGTCACTCTTTTTGAATTTGACAAAATTCTTGAAAGTTCAGAGTTGAAATTTATTTCAGTTTCGCTTTTTATACGCATATTTGCATAAAATTGAACTTATTAAGGCTATTGATAGATACGTAGAGCATAGAAGCTATAAACCTACAGTACAGTTACTTTTTCTATGCTATGTAAAATGAATTATAATACATTTTTAATTGACGGTACGAAAACCAAATTATTATTTTTTTCTTGTTTCTTTACATAAAATTGCATTCCAATCATGTAATGTGATCCTCTCTCAGTCTTGTGTAAAATTTTTAATGGCAAATGATTTGAGATTTAGTACAATCTGAGTGAAATCTGTGTATGTGAATTAAGGTGATTCATGTCTGTAGAAAAACCAAATTGACTGTTTGTAGTGTGTACTTATACGTACGTGTGTATGCAATGTACAAACACCTTCTACAGATACAATTGGTGTTTTTTAGTGGAAGCAATTTATTCTAAAGACTTTTTTGATAACTCACTTTATTCTTTAGCAGATGAGTCCCTGCACCTTTCTTCCATCGCATCACATCATATCAATTTAATTCAAACGTGTAGTAGTACACCATAACATCAGGAAGGGTTTAATGGTTAATTGAGTCAATTCTAGATTTTCTTGTTGCATAGCCTGTAGGCTGTCTGCAGTTTAGTACACAGTAAGTAACTCAATATCTTACACACATACAATACCTACACCTAACACCAGAGAATTGTCTAGCAAAGAAGAGAGAAGTATAAAATATCCTGAGCACATTCCTATAGTGGTGGTTGAAGTTACAAGGCGAGTCTCAGAGCTCCTATAAAAAGTTGTGTCGACTCTCATCTTAAATTAGTGTAAGTATAGGTTAGCGTTGTATTTTATTTTATTAGTGTTGACTGACTCGAGGAGATGATAAGTCAGCCGAATGATATCTCTATTCACTCTGTCTCTCTCTCTCCCAACTGGAAATTCAGCCTTAGAAATTTACACACACATCTCGTACCTTCACCCACACCACAAACACTCCGAAAAATTATATACCATCATCTGATCATCAATACGATTCTCTGAACTGAACGTCTGGAAACTTTTACCTTCAATACTACATCCTAGTGGAATTATCTTATGCATGTAAATTCCTAACTACTTATATATAATAAGATATCTGTATATGTAAATTATTGGATAAACCCTTAAGGAACGGAAATACAAAGGTGTACATATGTTTTTCTATGCTAAGCATGCAAACTCATCCTCACACTATATAAATAGCATGTATAGATGATATTTATTCATCATGATCGTATTATTACCATATAATGCTATTTCAACAGGATACACCCGTCATAAACACAAAGTCACAGTCGTTTGTATACAACACAGATCTCTAAACACGTAAAAACCAAAATTACTATACTACTGTTACTTCATATTGTTTATATAGAACCATATACAGCTGTATATTTAAAGGTAAGAGTATATAGATATATCGTCGTATCTCGTATGTAATAATAATAATAATAATGAAAACGTAAAAATACTCGGATAAGATTACACACTCACACACGAATCCCTTTTATGAAGATCCGACTGACTGCCTGAGTTTGTGTGTGTCTCCTTTCGAGACTTTATACATTTTTATCATCATCATCCAGACAATTGCATAGAATTTCTGTTCGTCACAAAAACTGTGTACAGACGGGTAATGCAGTGCAGTAATAGGAAGAGCTGTCTGGTGTTGTTCTGTGTCTGTCTGTGTGTATCTCGGTGCTGCATCCGTGAGAAACTGCAATACAGATATTACCGTGTCTTCTTGAGAAGAAAATGCGTTAACTGAACATTAAAAGTTTGACGGAACAAACAGACTTATGTCATGCCTATAGGCTGATAGCTATTCGCTCACGCTCACTCACAATACAACACAGTTTGTATTATAACCCAGCGTAACATTTTTCGTTATGGCTCATTTGGACACGGTCGTCTACACTCTGCACGTTACTATACTACACGAGCAGATAGAATTACAACAACAGATTTTACTATAGACACATACAGATACTCCCCAGCAACAGATATTATATAGATTTCCAGATTTTCTCTATGTCTCATTAGGTTTTCTCAGAAAAGTCTTCCATATTAGTTTAGTACTTTCCGTAGGAACACTCAAATCGCGTAAAATACTTTATAAAAGACATACACTCTAGTTGTACATACATAAATGCATTAGTTCGGTCCAACGAACCCTCATATTACAGAACACTGTGTTGGATCAACCATACGAAGTACATTTTGATTTTTTGGTCTTTTGATCTTCTAGGAGTAGGTATTAGGGAATTTTTGTTTATCATTTCATTACACACGCATTTGATTTTACAGATAAAAAGAATTATCTATGCAATATATGGTACTAATATAAATATATACTCGTCATGTAAGAATAAACGATTAGGGTGAATTGCTATGAAATCTAAGCGTGTAATCTGAAGGTATAGTATGTTATGTCTTATTCAGAGTACTAATAAATGTGTTCAGTATCTATTCACCTGTGTGTAAAACAGAAAGAGAGAAAAGTCAAAGAAGTTTGGTAAAAGACCATCAAATCTACATCTACATCATCGGATGTCGGATCGTTCATGCATCCAGCTGTGGAACAGAACATAAAAGCTTTCCACTTTAGTAGGATCCTTTAATAATGCTATAATATTTTAGTAATAGTACAGGGATATATATATAAGTCAAGTCAAGGACAAGACAAGTCGGAGCCTTACAGAGTTGAGTAATAACCTAATGTAACGTAACGTAGCGTAATAATCGCCTAGATCCCAAAAGAAAAACGAAAACCGAGTAGTAGTACTAGAATGAGACATAAAGAGAGCCACACTCACACAATACTGTAATTTTCTGTATTCTAAAGATTCTAGGAGTAGTAGGAGTAGGAAAAAGAACCTGGTTATAGTTAATACACATACCTTGTCGCTTTCTTGCTTATATTATATTATTGCAGGATGATACATCTGGGTATTAGTATCTATAATACTGATTTACATAGGAGCATTTCAATATTATACGTTATAAAAGTGATAAAAGCACAAAGAGAGAGATATTTATAAAATATAAAGCAATCTGTGTTGTTGTAAGTAAAGCAAACGAGTTGAAATCACGGTTGGCTTTGCATGCTTCACTTGAATGTAAGGGATGAAACCGAACGAGATTATTAAGCCATCCCAACCCCATCTGTGGCAAACCTCCACTTCTTTTCCTACTTTTACCAATAACTTTTCTCTGATTGTTTCATTCAGGAAATGTACATTGTGCTCCTTTTGTTTTTATGTAAACTTCTATGTATAGGTGATTTAATATTGTTATTACGTCCATGGTGTTACATAATCCTTCGTATTTAGTATTTAGTAAACGAGGTAATAATAGTATTATTATTCTTCTTCTTGTAATAAGTATGTGAACAAGGAAGTAAACTTTTGTGTAGAAAAAGGAGCTATGTACATTATTTGGTATGATCGTATGATTCTTCATACCATTAATCGTGTGAACTTCGTTTAGATACATCGAGCAAAATTAAGTAGGTGCAACACTTTTAGCAGTTTGAGTCAAATTTGAATAGATCTTTCTTAAGTAATTATTGTACGTACTTTAAGCAATAAGTCATAGTCAGATTTGTTATTTTGACTCACCTAATTAATTGTAAATTCAAATATTAATAAATTACAAAGTAAGAAATTAATTAATCAACACTTTCCTCTTGTACATCATTAGCTTTGTGTGTAGGTCTTGTAGGTACATTTCAATCTAATTATTAATTAATTTACTATAATGCAAGCTTAATGTTTTTCAGGATATATTTCCCGAATATCCGCACTCATACATTATTTTCAAACTAGGAACTTTTGTTGTGTTTGTGTTCTGCATTTCTTTTAGTGATACACTTATTGGTATGTTAATTATTTTCAATCATTTCTTTCTAAACCATTATTCTAGCAAATCCTTGTTTCTTGTATTTTTTAATGTCAACTACTTATATAATGACAAAAGTGTTTGTAACTAACCAGAATATCTATAGTATAAAAATACTTCCTTAACTTGTAGATGCATATATACATAAGCACGCATAGGAGGAGCATAATTATATATTTACTTATTATTATGCATAGAGCACATACAGCACACTTAGGCTTATCATTATATGCCTATCTCTCGTAAGTTTATCTACTTTTGTACCTTCATGATACTTGTAAAAGGTATACCACACCAAGAGCATAATATTATAATGGAATGAGCAAGATCTTATATACTGTATATTATATATACACAGGTACTTATATACACAAGACCTGTGGAACTATCTACAAAATAAATAAGAGTTGACTTGACTTCCCACGAAGAATGTCGTCTGTCATCGTCGTCGTGGCAGGCGAGACGACAATCAACAATTGCCATTTGAATTTGAATGGGTGTTGGTTGGTTGGTGTTCTGAGTGACTCTGAGGCAGCCAGTCTACTTCTACTTACATCCTCCAACTATAAAACTAACACCTTCAATGCTATCTCCACTCAAACTACAACTATATACAATATACACAACAACATCCCACAGTAAGAATGTGTGCTGTACGTTGTACTCACTAAATCCTTGTTATCTTTCACTTTAAAGCTTATTTTCACAGCTTAAGCCATTAACTTATTACTATGGCTTACCTAACTCAAGTCAACTAACTTTTGCCTTACTTTCCTTCAAGCATCAAGCCATGTGATCAGAATTTCATCCGAAATTTCCGATTCTTCGTCGAGTTCAATCATTACGTAATATTACATAACCTATTTATTAGTAGGGTCATAGGGCAACAAAAATTTACATTTATAAGGTTTCATAATATGCTGTGTGCCATTGGATGCAATAGTAGAATTCGATATACTTTTGTAGGTACCTTGTGTAGGGTATGGCAATGAGTTTATATGTTTTCCTATTCGAGCTCTGCATTTTGTTATGCATTTTTTCAGCGATTATTCATTTCATTACGTTAATTATTTTCAATCCGTCTTTTCTCTATAAGCATCAGCCTAATATCCTGTTCTGCATTTCTGTTACTGTCTGAATTAATCATTTATAAATTTTAGCGTACGCAAAGACCAAATTAATTTTTCGTCTCTTAAATTGATTTCCACAATTTCCAGCACTGTTTAATAAATATTGAACATTTGCAATATTTGTGTATAATACTACAATTCAGATGAACCGGTTCAATGTTCTTTGCCATTATTTTTTGCAGAAAAGTGTAAATGAGATCTTTGAAGTTTGTATAAATTTTAAGATCTTTAGAAAATTCAAAAATATAAATGCGTGTACCAAATGCGTTTGTATTATTGTAACATTGTTGTAAGTCACAGCTAAGTACATATAAACCTTATACTAAGGATACTTAAGATTTTGACTCTTGACTTTTGACTGACTAATAGACGTGAGCAAAGCAACCGGTAGCCGATTTGAAATGGATACACACCACCAACTACTATTACAATTCAATTGAATGCAATATTACAAAAGCGAACAAAAATGACAAAAGCACACAAAGGAATTGAATGGATAAAAGGGAATTGGGATGGCAGGACTTTTCTCATCTCAGCTTGGTTCTACTTCTATCGACTTGACTTTTAGCTTTTACACAATACAAATTGCATCGAACGACTTCAGTTCTACATCTTCTGCTGCGGACACACAAAAAGAATTCAAATGTCTTTCTTTAGACATTTCTGACTTGAAATGGAGATGGACAGACGAGATTTTCAATTCGGAGCGAAGGGGAATTATTCACACAGAGAAAAGTGGGTGGGTATGAAATGTTATATGGAAAATAAATGTTTTTGTTACGCAGTCAGTCGCTTCTTCTTGAAATATTCCTTGATATCACACAGAAGTACACGCATACAGTATAATAGGTACATTATTGTAAAGGAAAATCCAGTACAATCGTATTATTGAAGTAAGTATTATGCTGCTGGTCCGGAATGGTGGTGTGTGGCACTTATTGTGTCGTCTGTGAAAGAGTAAGTAAGATGTGTTCGAGATTTCAAGTTATTATTATGAAAGCCAGACAGACACAGAGTGAGAGATTCAGATTTTGTGACACCATCACCAGCAACCAACCACCCCGTAAGCATTAAATCTGTCGCTTTATATATTTACATTTACACTACTGTGTAACTAATGCATATTATAATATGTACATTTACTATACCTATACCAAGCATAAAGGTATGTTCCTTGAACGCTCTATTGAGTTTTAACATCACAATAGTTTTCAATGTTCACAGTTCATTTGATGGATTACTATTACACAGAGAAAACTGAAAAAGTCAACAGAATGGATGCAAATCCCATTACAGAGTCAAGTTTAGCTTTCAAATGCATAATACACACACAAGAAGCAGAAATGTACACCTAACCTAGGGGGGATTGTATTATTTGGTCTATTGGTATTCTAAACGCTAAATATACAGAGGGTGACGTGAATTGACCACGACCGAGAGTAACTATACTCATTTCACTGGCAGCAGCAGTCAAGGTATAATTTTAGAATATTTGGGAATTTCAACAAGTAGATAACTAAAAGTAAAGACTCTGGTCTGGACTGCATGTACAGTTCTATACTATACTTATTCTTAAAGGATGTGGTACTCTGGTACTGCTATATACAGCTTTAAAATATGTACTTATGTACAGCACATGTACTTTACTTAAGTGTCTACAGCTTATTGGGTGGCTTTTGATATGACACGGGTCAATTTTAATGGTGTTAAGGTTTATGCTAGGTTTCTTAAGCACAATGTACATATGTCCTTCCTTTACATCACTTCTATACGGTAAAGTCACTAAAGTCATTCGTCGAGACAATAGTCGAAGTGAGAAAAAGAAATATTATCAATTGTCAACTCAAGAATAAAGCTATTTACTCTAATACTTACAATGTAGTATTACACAGCAACCGTTTTAACAAAGATGTGCACTAGATTTTCTTATCAACGCACATAGTTCCCTTATCGGCACAGTCCAATAGTGGTCGGTCGTACATAAGATAAGATTTCTGACTTTAAATTAAGTGGACAGTGGTCATACTTCTTACTTATATTAAGTTGTATAGAAGGTAAAATCCCTAAATTTTACTAAAGGTCTGTACATATAGTTCTGTCTCTGTAAATAAGTAAACTATACAGGCAGAGGCAACAGAAAATTAGACGTGTATATAAGAAAGAAGAAGTCATGTATGTACCTATAACTAAACATTTTCCTACAGGATATTGGAAAATAAGTTTAGACGATTTGTACGGCAATGAAAAGACGAAAAGAACTGAAAGCTTGCCTTTACAAAGCTTTAGACTGAACACAGCTTATATACTTACAGACAGCCTAAATAGGTATAGTGTACATTGTACATGTAATAAATAAAAGGTCACGGGTTGGATGGAGTCAATTAGTCGTGAAATACTAATAGAAATGTGACTTTGAGGAAAAAACTTGCCGAAAAGCGAAACTATTTAGATTTAAGTAAGTAAAGGTGCTGCTGCTGGTATCCCTACGGGCATTATCCCTATTCAAAACATGTTGCGACTCCTACCCTATACTAGTCCTAGCGAATTATTTCAGGTAGGTAAATGATTATTACTATATACAGACAGAGAACTCAGGTAAGTAAAAGAATACTTGTTGTGTATGTCTCTTACTTACTATGCATATTTGGTATGTAATAATAATAGAGTGAAGGTAGTAGTATATACTTAACTAGGTAACTTAAGTATAGTTACAGTACACAGTACAGTACTGTTTAGTTTGTAATGAAGTGTGTACATATAAGGCAAAGGGAATTCTTGGAAGAAGCAGCGGAGAATGTGATGTGGTCAGTCAGGAGCTGAGATGACAAGTCTAATATGCAGAATTAAATGATTTATTACGGAAGAGCTTTTAATTTACAAAGAGCAGCTGCTCGGGTTTTGTTTGTCGGTAACGTCTCGTGTGTGCTTTCATTAAATTTGCTCCACTTACTACAAATCGCGTGTAATAAATAGTCGTATGCAGATGCACAAGCAATAAAAAGACATACCACCCTGTTCGATTCATTTTTTAAACACATTATAGCAGCGTTTATATACTTTATGACTTCGTCCTGCAGTCTTAAATGGAGTTTACAATAAGGAATTGCTCAGAATTAAATAATGAATACCTTCTTTATAAATCCAGTAACGAGTTTAGAAACTTGTAATTGTAGATTTTAATATGGCGCAGTGTCATTTTGTCTGTATAAATCTTTCTGGTCAAGTCATCCCTAAATTACAATTATACTACGAATGCTATTATGCGACTGGGATCATTTTTTCTGACTGTGACCGATTATCTTCTCTAGATTTAAATAGGGAGATGGATATACGATATATTATACAACTATAAATGTAGTTTGCTATTATTCACTCTGTGCGAGTTGGAATTCTTCATATGATTGATATTCATGCGAAATTGCATTCGTTTATGAGATTATATTTACTAGACCATTTTAATTCCCTGCCATTGTGAGTCTGTTCGTTAGTTTCGTAAGTACTGTTATATGCTTTCCGCTTTCATGCAGGCAATTACATCTCTGCATGCATTCAGTATGACCCCTTTTTCTTGAAATTCTATTAGAGACTACTACCAGAGAAGAAATATGTGCAAAGTGGTTTTTGCACCGTTTTTGTCGTTCAGAGACTGAAAATGTCTTGTTGCATCTTGTTGTATAGCGAGACCACAAATTTTGATTACATTTTCCTGAGAAGAGAACACCAACGTTGTTTCCGTTCACAGTAATTTAGTCTGGCAAGTCTCAATTTGGTATACAATGCACTTTTTAACTGAAAAACATTGTCTCTACTTCTAATCTCATGTTATCGTCGTCACTAAATTATTTGTGTCATACTTTTTGTGAACGTAGTATACTATGAAACATTTAGTAATACCATCTACAGGTACTTATTTTAGTTAGGTAAGTAAAGTAGTATAAACTTTCGTGTAGAAACTGATTGACATAATATCATGATGATCACTATTATTCACTATACATACATGCCAATTTCTACTATTTAGCTTCACAACAAACAAAGAGTATGGGAATTGTTGTTAAACCGTGGGAAAATTTTTGTCAGTAGATATTTTGTCAATAGAAATCGCAAACTTGCCCTTGTCCTAGTTCAATGCTAAAGTTAATCACACAAATGGAAATTTCGACTGCTTTTGTACACGCTAATTTTTAAAAAGAGTTTGTTGAAATATCTGGGTCTTGAATCACTATTGAACATTATTTATATAGAACTAGCCATTTACTTCATTGTTAACTATAAAACTTCAAATATAATTTTCTTATCTCCTATTTACTAAAATAAACACAACTAACCGAAGAAAAGAAGAACCTGTAATAATTATAGTAGTAATAATATTTATTTCCTTAATTTACAATATTTGCTTTGCAACTTCATCAATCATGCAAAAAATTGATATGAAGTATTTAGTTCTTAATTAAAAATTGGAAAATTTGTTAGCAAATATTGTATCGTGTGCTACGTTGGTTTGTATAGTTTGGACACAAGGTAAATAAGACGGTCGTAAATTTTAGGAAGATTAAACCTGCCATTACCATATTTGAGTATTTTTGCAGTACAGGAAATATAAGGGTTTCAATTCTTTACTCATTAGTCATATATTTTGATGCTTTATATGCAATGTAGCTTACAATAATCACTTCATCTTCACACCTATGCCATGCGTCATAAATTCTTGCTAATTCACCGCAACGTAAACATATTAAGTAAATTATTGTATGCAATATCACCCTCGTTGTTGAATCAGTAAAAATATCCATTAGAAAGATTAGATAAGATTAGAAAGACCTATGAAGAGAATATAGTGAATATCAGTGAAAATAATTTTGAATACATTCCTCCAATCTTATAATATTATAGCAGTTACAGCTATGCTGACTTCTCTAGTTATAATATTGTATTAGTAGGAACTGTTATACCTACTGACACTGACGATGAGTGTTTATTCACAAAAAGAAGTAGTACATATGTACCTAGGCATATAATGTAGTAAATTAAGTCACTACACTTCAACTAAATATCGGATTCATATTCTGCACCTTTAGCCTGACAATTTAATCATAATATACCTAAGTACTGTATAACTTAAATAAAAAGCTTAACAGGAAAGGGTCGGCTATCCATTCCTGTCGTAGTTGTAAATAGCATTTTAACAATTTACAAGAAAACAAACTTCGAGTAATTGCCTTGACTCACAAATCCCACATATTTAGCACGTATTTGTGAAATCTTTTACCTTGTTTGATTTTACAATCAGTAGCATCTCACATATTAAAGCTATTACTTATACCCTATGACATGAATTATCAATAAATATGTAATGTTTACTTTCTTGTTACTGCACATATAGTACAGGTGATAAAATGTGTGCTAACAATACTGTTGGCGAAACAAACATCTTAGAGAAATCTATAGAGATCTTAAATCTACATTCACACTTGTGACTAACTAAATGACTGAAACGATCTCATCTTTATACCCGTTGTTTAAAATACTTTTTATAAAGTACGTAGCTAAATTGAATTGTTAAACAATCCTTTGCGACCAATTAGATGAATTCACTTAAAAAATATTTCAAATACCTATTGTAAAATGCAAACAAAATTTTTGCATCAACCAATATCTTACCTACTAAACATATACTACAGAGACTATGTTTTTGAATTGTCTTTCACCACACTAATAGTCGATAATATTCTAACCTTTATGTTTGTGTATATCTTATTGTTTATTGGTAAACTTGTAGTGTAATATGTATTTTACATTTTTGTTTAGTGAAGCATATACATTAGTTATTACGTTATAAAAACTTTAACACAAATTTGATTAGACAATTGAAGATTTGAACACACGTTTATGTTAAAAGTGGTTTTACACTTATAAGAACAATGCACACAGATATCTTATAGGCAAACACACACGCAGGACTTTTTTTCAGTAAATGCATGTGGACGCACACATATTGAGAGCACACACACAAAGTCTGTTTGAAAAACGATATAAAAAATATGAAGACAAGCAACAAGTACTACACACACTAGTACACTTAAAAGGTTCACAAGAGAGATAGAAGAGAGTTGTTTCTCACCTTCTTCTACTTCTATTAAGTAATCAAAGAGACAAGTGTGTCTGTGTCTATGTAAACAAATCTCTCTGTGGTTTTTATGTCAAGTCAAGTCATTATATTATAATCTTAAGTGTCTTTGCTCAACAACGTCACGAACACCTACCTCCTATTCATCCTACGCTGGGCAAACACGACAAGAATTGAAGAACATAACGATCCATCCTTAGCAAGCAAACAGATACAAAGCAAATAAATAAACAAATAAACATCTCATATAATACTCACATAAAAATTACAACTATACAAACACAAATACCACCATACCACACAGACGCAAAACACAATTCCTTACAAGTACTTACATCCGTCTGTCTATGTCTGTAACACCAAATACACACAATATATCACTCAAATGTAATCTACCACAGCCGTACTTTACTTTTAGTACACACAATAACACATCTACGTCTTAAAGTAACAATCATAATAATTTCACTCACTCAATAGGATATCTAATCGCAGTACACAAGGAATGCCTTAAGTTAATGCATTCTAAGTATCATAGTCGTCTCATCATACTTGCACTTGTAGTAATTTTATGGAAAAAGCAAATATTTGAACGTTTTGTGTTTGTAAATGAAGATATTTGTAAAGAGAAGAAATGAAGATGTTTATAAATCTAAATAGAAGAAATGAAGATGTTTATAAATCCAAATAGGAAAAACGAAGATGTTTATAAATCCAAATAGAAGAAATGAAGATGTTTGGTGGATGTCTTTGTATTTATTTAAGTATGCGTAGTAGTATTTATATTTACACATTTTGAACTATAAAAAGCAGAATGGAGGTGAGAGAGAAGACCTTTAGGAGGACTTTTTACATTTGGACAAATAATCGAAACTACACAAAGGCAATTGTACAATGGTAATACCAGCAACAAGCAAACAGACCAAAAAGAGAGCAAACCACGACCACTTTGATTTGACTCGAGTGAGTCACCATTGCACAAGAATAGGAAGAAGAATTTCTTTTCTTCTTTTTTAGAATTCCTTTGTATTGTCTATTTGTTTGTGTTTGTACAGGGTTTCAGTGTGTGTGCTTCATGTAAAGTAATGTGTAATCTCACAATTACACTCTGATCGTGCATTGTTCTATTATCACCATTTCTCAGAGAAAGCAAGTAAAAGAAATTCTAATTGCTCTCTTACTGCATTACTTACATAGAAGGACGCTATACTATACGGTATAACACAGATTCATTGTTTTAGCAGGTATGAGGGCAATTTGTATATATTTATGTAAAGAATTTTTCATTTAATTCATCTATTTATCTCAAAATTAATTCACAGTAACAATATTTTATCATTTCTTTGTCCTGTCATGTAGAGCTTGGCAATTTAGCGTAAAACATGTATCAAACTTGCAACTAATTTTTTAAAATTCGAACTGTACCGAATAATATAAGTACCTGACGGCTGACGGTACTAATTAATACTAAATACACATATAACATGTCAATAATGTGAAGCTTTGAAGCTTTCTTACTTCCATTTATTTCGGCATATATTTGTTATTACAACATTGCAGGTCATTCTTTTCGTCTTTAGGCAGGAAGATGTATTTACATTTCTAAAAAGCTTTAATGGACCATGTATCGATTGGACACTGAAGAACTACCAATTTCCGTGAAAAATATAATCGCAAACCCTGTGCACAACTAATCATTGCTGACGTGTGTAATTAACAAAGTAAATGAATATTTGAATACGATTGGACATAACTGGAAATCTTGGCAGAAGCATAATATTTTAATAAGATGTGATATTTCTACTTATTAAACGATCATGTCATGTCCTGTTAATAATTTACGTGTCATGTTGATGAAGACAAAGAAAAGAACAGTAAAATAAATACAGGCCCTTGTTATTATCGCCCTTTTTGCTTTCATGTAATTGTAATTCCACATTGCATATTAAAATGTGTACAGAATACGCAATAAAAGCTTGTTGACCAAGATCAATTCAATCTGTGCATTTACTACAACGATGCATTCATTCAATTCAATTCCAACAACTGTCTGTTGTACCTTTACATGCATCATGTAGTAGTTCTTCCATTATGCATTTTATTTGTGTGTCTCGACATACAATACAAACAGAACAACTTGTTCCAATAATATTATAACGTCATTGCACACAGAGTACATAGGGAATGCTTAGACGTACCTTTTAGCCCGAGCATGCAGAGAGCAAGAAGGAAAACATGTTTTGTTTGTTTGTCTATGAATGTTTCAACAAAGTGTTTGCTTGTTTTATTGATAATGATGTCAAAGATGTTCTCTTTCTGATTTGAATTGATTGAGAAAATTGCTTTTGGTTCATTTCATTGCATTCCAAATACAACGTTTATTTGCACCCTCCTCCTCCGTTGTATAGGTACTATACAATTATATAAATACTAACTAACAATAACAGACTACGAATCCAATACCCACGTCAGAGTAACATGTAACTGTTCTATTAGGTATTCATAATTGCTATCTGATCCTTACTAATTGCTATCTCTCGTCGTAAACACACACAGACTGAAAAGCAACCCTTTTTAGCTTTGGTGTATTGAGGGGCATGACGTGACACGCCATGTCATCAGTCATGCCAAACCAACAAGAAATAAGTAGGATCACAATTCTCACGAACAGAACAACGGTCGAATGAATGCAAATAATATTATATCTGTAGAATGCAAATTCATGTAGGGATTAAAATTACGTGAGTGTAGGAATTTTTAGATTCTACACATGTACAAAGTACCAGTACATAATGTCTATAGTCATAAAGCAATTTGTTGACCACACTACTTGAAAAACCAACACGCGAAAATCAAGAAAATAATTTTAAACCATAAAGTAGTTGCAGCATGGAATATTTTTACAGATAACATCCTCTTTAATTCACAGACAATAAAGCAAACCTCGAAGGAATACAAAAAATCCAGTACAATAAATCAATAGATTTATTATTATCTCTCAAGAAGTTGCTAAAAATTACTGGATAATAAGATGAAAAAATACAGCCTGGACATTCAAAACGTAACTTTATCCATGGGTATGAAATCTGTGGCCTTTTCTAATGTCTGTCTACTCAAAAAATTAATTATGTGTTGATATTTCGAATTTGGGCCATTAGCTACCTGTTGCAACCTCGAAGTACGAGTTATGTTCTCCAGAAATGAATACGTATGCTATTAAATGCCTTGGAAGTATTGAAAAAAGGAAATCTTATCTATAAATATAAAGAGTGAATGAAAATTGTGTGGTTGGACTTACCAATGCCTTTTTAATGAAGTGATTGAATCCTCCTGGAGAGCCCATTATAAAGTCTGCTCATGGGTGGCAGCGATTGATTTACATACACACAATTCTTCTGGTATATAAAAGGTGGTAGTAGTACTCTGGTAGTCTTTTCCGTCTGATTGATTTGATTGAATGCGAATGACTTGACTTGTTTTTGATTCAACTGCTTCAATTGCCTTGCTCCAGTTGAATGAGACTCGCCAGATGAATATTAATAATATTATTACTTGATATTATGGTATATGGAGATTCTCTGTGTACGTCTTTTATTGCCACAATCTGTGCGCTCTCAGATCAAATCAAGACAACATCCCAGAAACTGGATTCGATTATAACAATTTTAATTTGCTTATCTGGAACAAGTACTTATTAAATTGCAATAATCAAGTTAGCCTCACTTATTACAATCAATTTCCTTGTAAACCCACAATCCAAACGATTTTCTACCTTGTAAGTTGCGTACTATAAGTATAGTAAATGCAAATTCTCCAACGAAAATAATACACAGAAGATGCGTAAACACAAAACTCACTCAACACAAGAAGAACAATAATCGTCTCTTATTTTCTCTTCACAAAGCTTGTTTTCAGTATGGAACGCACATGTACTTAAGTAGGTACAAATGAATGGAATATTACATATAGTAGTGAAGAATGTTGATTAAGCATGGTAAACGAAGGTACAGGAGCGATATTATGTGAATCTCAATAGGCACACAACTTCGTTAAAAGAAAACTGATCCGGTTTGTTGCAGACGTATTTTTCTGTTTTCTTTTCTATGTTATTATGTAACTCAATCTAGTTGTGTGTAATAAAGAAATTCTTCTTGTTTTTCCTCTATAGTTCAGTCGGGCATGAGAAAATATGAATTTCCGCTTTTTTCCTTCACAAACCAATCTCTTCTTGAATAATAAGTTCTTATAGGACTAATACACTCTCGAACAACTGATACATGATATTTTATTATATATTATTTTCTTCTAAAGTTTCTCAAGTCTACTAAACCCGAAGAACCAAAGTAAGTATCTGCTTTCACGATTCATTCACTACTGCTACTAATATTACCGTTGCTTATGTATTCTGTACTGTATCGGTTCATACATAAAACTGAAGAACGGTCGCTTACACAATTATTTTATTATATGTAGGAAATGTCCTTCTCGTGTATGTAATGTGTAAGTTACATTTATTGAGTTTCACAAAAGACCCACAAAGCTACAGATCCATATACAAAACAAAGTTTTACTATTATTACAATGGAGAACAGAGAGAATCGCACTTGTATGTGTTTATAATGAACAGTGACGCTTTTAATAAAGCATAGAGCTATAGAGAGACATGTATCCTCTTACTTAATGTTAATAATACGAAGAGAGGTCCTCGGGAGCGGAAACCGGAATGAAACTGTCAACTTGACATCCAAATCAGGCGAAATGAAGTTGCCTCTTAAAAGTGCCACATGCGGGGCCCACTTTTCCTTTGGTCAAGCTGAAAGACACACAGGCAGATCATGTACAAGAATACACGACGAAGGTTATTGTTTGTAATAAGTTGACGTGAACATTCAAACTAATACTTCTATAGTACATCTTTCCCAACAACCAAAAACACATTTGCCTTACTAGAGAATACCCAAACCAAGACTGAGTGAGTGAGACTACTTTTATTTCGTGGGACTTCTTTTCTACTATTCCTCCTACCACCGCTAAAGCCAAAAGGTCTCTTTTAAACCTTTATTAGTAAAGTTTACCAAAGTATTAAGTTGTAAGTGTAAAATGGAAGTAGTACTAATACTTCTCTCTCTGGACAACCGTATTATGTATATACTTACGGGCTATTAACAAGAATTTTGGGCGGTCGGCTGTCTTCTTGCTTCTGTAAGGTTTCTCAACTTCACTCTCCGACTATTATTATCGTTATTAATGATTACAAAACAATCCTGATACAATGCACAAACCTTTTCCGATATAGTAATTACTTTCTTGCTTGTATATATGTGTAAGTGTGACTTGTATGTGTTTAATGTACCTAAAAGAGCTTTTCTTCTTTTTTACTCTCACAGTGAGTTTTTCTCGCAGGTAAACATTATTTAGTACTAATGAGACATTATTCTGTATACTACAAGCAAGACAATACACATAGAGACAGAAAAACGACGACGAGACAAGAAGACACAAAAGATTTAATGTTTGTGTAACAAACGAAGAACAATGATGTCTCTGTGTGTGTCTGTATAGTAAATGTTGAAGTTATGTGTGATGCTTCCTCAGGGCTCGGGAGAAAGCTACTAAAGTTATTTGGCTGAAATGTGCCATGTTTTAAATGTTAAGATTGAATGACTCCCTGGACTGGATGGCTTACTGGCTAGTTTAGTAGTAGCCTGTTGCTTTTCTTTGAAAACTGACTGGTTTGTTGTATAGTTAACATTTATATTATCCCATTATGCATTAAAGCGAGTGTGTGGTTGGTGATGTTGTAAGTAGTTGTCCTTACAGAGTGTGGTTTCGCTCTATTACAGCATACGCTTACCTTTTCCTTTAACTGTTACATACTACATGCCCAACTCATACACACTTTAACGTGTGTGTGGTAAAATTGAACAGAATACACTTACCTGTTTCTTACAACAACGTGTGCACACATCACACACATAGACACAGAGCAGGTGGGCTACGGTAAAGTTAGGTAAGGTCTTCAAAGTCCTCACTCTTTACATGCAGACAGAGTATATAGGCACGTATGTTGTGTGTGTGTGTGTGTGTGTGTTAAATAAAATGCAATAGATAGTGGGAGTTTGCTGTACTTGTACCTGTAATGCAATGTTATTATACCATGGAAAGGAAGAAAAGAAGGAAGGAGAGAAATGATCACGAGAAAGAAGAAGCGTCCAATCCGCTGCGATATTTGTGAAGGCGTAATGTAATCTCGTGTAAGATGAAGTTCTTAAAATCATGTGAGGTGGTGGTGGTCTGTTAAGGATTGTAGATGCATGAGACTGAAGGTAAAGGTAAAAAGTGGTGGCTTACTACACTAATAGTGGTTGAAAAAGTGAAAAGACAACTTTTAGACTTAACTGAGGCAATAAGTCAAATTAATGCTGCCATATTAAGCATATTTTTATATATGGACACAACTTTACATATATTATGCAGATGTAAGCTAAAAGGGCATTCCAAATTCATAGTATCCTTTCATTTATGCAATTAGTGCGATAAAGGCGTGTTCGTGCAAGTATTAAGTTTAACATTGCATTTCAAATGTATAAAAGTATATTTTATTACCATATTTAGTATAAAATTATATATTTTATCTATAAAAACACTTATTATTATTAGAATTACCTATACTAATAGCCAATCGCAGATTTATTCATGTGCATACCCTACAGTATTTACATACAAATTGTTATATCTAATGATAGAGTATTAATAAGAATACATATGTATATGAACGTTTATTTGAATTGCTCAATAATTTATTGTGCAGCACATTTTAATAATACCTACTAGTTTATACAGAAAAAGGATTGTACTGTAGAATGACAATTACAGCTAACAGTTAAAAACTACATTAACAACAGAGCACGCTACTATGTTAGTACATATTCCAATCAGTATAGGAATGTCATCACATCAAATAAAGGCAACAAGTTTACAAGGAATACTGTTGAAGTAGTTTATTTTTTGGAACTGGATTATTTTTCTGTTGAAATAGTAAATTGTAAAAAGCGTATGAAAAATTGTTGGAGACAAATTAATAAATATTAAGTAAATTACCTGTAGATGTAATCTTTTGCTTAGTGTATTGGTATTATTATGGGTATTGGTATTATTTTATTCAGTGATAATTGCTTAACAAGGTTCTCTTCCAGCAAGTCACTCTAATGTACTATATTGTAAGAGATAGAAATTCATTTCTTGTTGCAGTAAATTAAATAGTTAAAGTTAAAAGTTAACGTTTATGGACATTGTTTATGAATATGGTTTATGTACATATGAAGTGGAAGAGTAAAGCTTAATCATTAATTACCTTTTTAGTCGCAGTATTATTGTAATGTATCAAAATCAATAAGTTGTATGTATATTTTCAATTAAATTCTTTTGTCAACAGCGATGAATTGTATGCTACATAAGTACTACATATACATATTATATATACTTATTATGCTATATACAAGGTTTTTTTACCATATATGTACATAAAGATACCTTAATGCGTATATATAGTTATACCGAGATGAAGTTGCTACTGCACGTTATAATGTATTGTACAGACACTAAACACGATATTTTTTGCTGTGTAAAGTCGCTCCGACCAAAGAATTAAATTCCAGTAGCGAGATAGAGATCGTAGCTTCAGTAGGTTGTCTTGCCTTGTCGGCACAAGCACAAAACGGCAGCAAAAAATCTCACAGCATAATTAGCTCTGGCTCTGATGTCATTTCTAGTGACAATTAGTTGCAGACAACATTTTTCACTTCGTGCTCATGTTTTTCCTACACCACACACACATAATCACATTACATGCAAAACTATCCCCGTAATTACCACATCCTTGATTACAATTTTATTTTCTTTCGCTTATATTATTACCTCCACATAAATTCCTTTATTACCTACACTACTCATTTCATTTTATTAATTGCATATTGAAACTTTCCTTTTCAGGTAGGTATAAAACATTGCTTCTTAAACAATTCGATAATAACTCCGTATGCACTAAAACTTAAAAGCAATAATTACGAACAAGATTTATTGCTTTGTAAAATATGTGGAAGCGATAACATACCTAACAATTACACAGAATCATCTATATATAGGCATATTTTTCCCTGGTCTAAAAAATCCTCACTTAATATTATCTCTTAACTGAAACTGGACACTCGTAAAGAATCTCCGGTCATATAGTAGAAAGAAGAGAATTGTTCAGCCCAGTTGAGGTATGTCGTGCAAGTTTGGGCTTTGCATGTGCGAGTTAAGTGTAATGTAAGTAATTGTGTAATGGAATAGAACAGAATCATTCAGAGTAGATTCAAATCATGTAATGGTATCAATTACGCCTCAATAAGTATATTACAACTCAACTGTTACGTTTAAAGTAGTAAAACTCCTCGAAGATGATAATCATACATACCACATAGCATCACTCGTATATAAAAACTACATGGAAGAAAATGTAATTTAAAATTGTGCTTAACTCCAGCATTATTATTGTCCCTATCCTTGCTATTATTACATTACAAGCTACATAGTAAAAAGGTGCCACTATCTCTACTATATACTAAAGCTAGGAAAAATGCACAATAAAGCTTTAGAAAAAACCGATTGTGAGTTATATGTATATCACAGCTAGACGCTACAGCTTTAGAGCTGAAAAAATATTAGGCACAAACAATTGCGTATATTTTTAATAGATAAGGATAAAAAGCAACATTACATTTACATCACATTACATTATACTTATCTATTATGAGACGGATACGACATTATGAAGAAATCTACTGTGAAAAATGAGCATTAAGATATTACAATAATAATACACATTGCCTTATTACATCACTACTATTGCAGCATCAATACGATATAAATATTTCACAGTGTTACTACTTTTTCCTCCTAAAAGTCTCTCTCTCTCTCTATACACAAATATAAGCCAGTATTCCTCTTGTGATGTATTTTACTATGACTAGTACACATTTACGTGCATAATGCCTGGCACTACAACACTTACACACATAGAAATCAATGGAAAAAGAAAAGTAAAGACTCTGTCTGTTGTGTATCTGTTCCTTGCTAACAAAAGTATTATACAGACCACACACAGGATCTACGTGTGTGGTCCTCTCTTCGAAAATCACAACTCAATGGGTGGTCTGCCCTGCTCTCTTACTTATCCGTAGTGAGACTCACTCAGAAGAAGAACAAGCAGAAGACGAAGAAGATTGAGGATGAGGATGTTACTTACTTTGCCTGTATATACCAACCAACTAACAATGCAAGACAATAACCAAGAGAGCCGTACTCTCTCTCTGTCTCTCTTTGCTCAGACTGATCTGCACACAATCTGACTAGTTTCTCGTATGTTAACAGGTGGCTCAACTTTCTGGATGGAGTTTCTTGTGCCACACAACATAGCTCTACATATATTTAATTTTCCTGTCCGTTTCGTTTCAACAAATTACTACATTAATGTTTTGCAGATATATTATGGACGAGATAATGTAGATAGATAGCTTGGCTTTTCTCTTAAGTACAGACGTGTACCATACAGACTATTATTATTACCATCATTGTCATCAAAAGAATCAATGTTGCGGAAAAATATGATTTATCACCTTTTTCATTATGAAGGATTTCTAAAGAATACATTGATTTATGTTGTCGCGTCGCTTTTCCTTGTAGGTTTTACATATATGTACGTGTGCTGTGTTTGTTTGCTATGGCTTTTGGTAGGGAATTTAAGTGTAAGAGCTTTTTCTATGTATGGATGTGTATTGTAGACGGCAGTTTCAGTTCTAGATTAGTCTCAAGTCTTAATCTCATGTTTTATAAGTCCATTGCTGTATTTGCGTATGTCCTATAGACACATGAGATGAGCAATGTGACTCACGTTGTACTTTAATTCATTCAAGTATTTAAGATGCAAAGTTTCAAAGAGAATTGTTTCGTGCTCTTTAAAATTTGGGCTTTTTATAGAATTAATTTGAGATAAGACAAATATTCTCATATTATGATAGGTGTATAGTTTCACATTGGCACACGAATATGTGCATGTTTTGGTTGTATTTGTTTGTTTGTAATGTAAAAAGTAACTTTTCAATTTCAATTATTTTTCTATCATTGCTCTTTAGTCTGAGTAAAACTGATTGTAATTACATTTTAAATTGCTAGAGTAGAGACGAGTCTGAAAATGATTTTTTAAGTGCGAGTGGAAATGATGTTTATGTTTAGAATTGCATTAGACAGAATTCTGTGTGATTATGTCTGATTCAATTTTTCTACAGTCAAGAATCAAGTCATGCGAAACTAATTGGACTCTATCTGTACTCGTACTTAAAAGAACTAATACAGTAATAACAGTCTGGTCTCGGCTTCTCCTGCAGTCAGTCCGTCAGTTTTCTTTAAAGTGAGTAATCGTATGAGACGAACTTGAAGTAAACTTAACCAGACAGGACACTAATCCTTGTCAGTGCATATTGTTTTCTTTGAAACCTTTTCCAGACTGAAATTAAACAGTTCCTTCGTGTAAACTTTCTACATAAACATCTGAATGTGAATTTACATCTTACAAACAATATTTGAATTTTGAAGAGACTGCGAGACTGTCTTATTTACTTAATTCATCCTCACTTAAAATAAATTCACTCGAGTATTTCACTATTATGCGTAGGATGAACATTAAAATTTTTATCAGAGCTCCTTGAAGCGGCGAGCTCTGATATTATTAATACATATAGGTACGTCAGATAGTCAGACATAAATGTCGACATATTATGCAATAAAAAGTGAGAAAAATAGACAGATGCAAGGTGGGAAGAAAAAAGTTTGTGTCCCTTTGTCTCGAACAACAATTGCTAACATTTCTTACGAACAAATTCTTTAATTGTATTTACTAATGTACCTATGTTACATATCTCGATTAAATTTCTATTGAAATTATTAAGCTATGTATTTGTCCAAGATTCTTTTCATACAAGGCTGCAGCATACAAGCAAATGGAAGTTTTACGTTATGTGTAGCAGTTTTATTCTAACTCTATTTTTATGATTTGTATAAGCACTTCCTGAATAAAACTGAAAATAAAACTGACTTTTTGTATTGTTTGCATCTTAGAAAAATATCGATCATTTCATTGAATTACAATTAGGTTGCAGATATTACGTAACTACGTCGTAGTATCAAATTGAATCAATATCAATGATACGTGGACACATTATTGTATCTGTCTCATTTCATTATTCTGAAAAGTTTCTAGTTAGACACAATACGACGCAGAAGTAGAAATGTCATTTCCTCTTCTGCCACTTTATTATGTTTACTGAAAGAAGTGGCAAAATATTTACATTGCTAATTTCGCCGTGTGCATAACCTCAGTATATATCCTACTCTAAATCTGGAAAGAATTTCTCTGAGCTGGTAACAACTGGATTTATTTGGTTTAATCCAAGGCTTTATTTACAGTTCACTTACACACATGCGATGAGATGATGTTTGCACATAAAATAACACGCGTTGCTCAGTCTCCATTTTCACCGTATCAAATGGATAAACTTCAATGGAATTCTCATTACCTAGTAAAATGTAGCAATATGGAATTCTTCTTGTTCCAAGAAATCAAAGAGGGATCACACAGATAGATATTCCCACATTACCCACATGTACACAATTTGAACTAATATTTTACACTAACATATATGAACAAATTAATATATCTTATAGTACACCATGATACACTTGTACATGCATACTAATGCTGTTGTGCTATAATCACGTATAGTTTTCATGTTTTTAATAATGCAGAATACAGTAATCATACGTGAAGCTCATGCATGCACCTGCTTTACAGAACATGAGATGGATGACCGCATGAAAACTCAGGATCATTTATATAAGGCATGTATAGGATATAGCAGAACAATACCTGTTAATTTCCATTGACAAGGCGAAATTCAGAAAATTAATTGAACTTGAATGAAATGAAGCGGTCGTGGTCTTCTGGTTGATTGTGGTGTGACGAAGGTAATTTAAGTGTATAGGAACCATATACATTTTCAGCAGGCAGCAACAGTTTTTTCTATATATCTGTAAAATGAACCATGATGCACCGGTGTGATGTGCATATGGAATGAACGAGGAAGTACTACTTATTGTAGGTACATCTACATTATAACTGATCATAGTAATTGTGAAGTGTACTGTCAAATTAAAAGGTTTTGTTAATTAAATAAAACCAATGAGTCGCGTCTCATCACAGCATGACTAGACACGCTACATCCAACGCAGTGGTTTGTATTTTAATTAGTCGCTCCAACATACCGAAGTGGAAAACTGTATTGTTCGTCGACCTTCAACCCAAAATATACATGGTTTACGGCATTATAAGATGCTATAACATTTATAAGCAATACCAATACACAGATAATAATTATTATTAATTACATATATCAAAACAAAAGTCAAGATCAAGCTGTTCCATTGGAAATTGTCACTTCATTAAGATAATCTTCTCTGGTATCGTGGTATCTGTATATTATTTATCATAATTATATTCTGTCTTCTCTTGTGAAATGTTTGTACATCAATATAAGCTAACCAAGAAGTTTGTATGATGAAGTTAGTTAGAATGATGAAAATTAGTCCTGAATGAATTTATTCTAATTAACAAATCGTTAAGATTCCTATGAATTAACATCAATTATTTCAAGCATGTATTTTCTTTAAAGTGACGAAAATGGAATAGTTTGAATATACTTATATACGTATATAACAGAATATATAGTAATTACTACAGTATGTATATATTATGAGATGTTTTATATATTACAGTGGTCTTAGGGAAATCAAGGTTGGATCACATGTAAAGGTAATCTCTTTGGAATCCGAATAAGTTACTTTATCTCTAGGCGGATCAAATTAAGTGATGAAACTGATCTTTTGATCTCGACACGCTCTTAATCAGATGAACTGATGCTGGCACCAGCACTCTATTTAGATCGGAATGCGTCTTATCTATAAATCACCAAGATGCACCTGACGAGATTCAAGAGATAAACCCTATTTGTGTGTGCAAGGTGAAGATTAACTTGCATTTATTACATTCCTGAGAATTCCAGATTTTCTTTAGCATTCACTTTGTGTCTCTGTGGTGCATTGGTTTGGAATCATGCCTTTCACTCACATGTTGTTTCACTAGAAGTGGCAGATTACTTACATTAAAATTCTCTGTGCTATTATGTAGAAGAACTTTTTACACCGTTACAGCTACATGATACGGGGAATCGTAACTGCAAGAAAAAAGTGTAAATGAATAATAAAAATAGAAACGTCGATGAGTGAAAATTTGGATACTGTTTCGGTTTAATGCTTTTGATTTCGTAATAGATCTTTCACTTGAAGATAATATGGCTTCATATGATCACTACCTTAAATATCATACGACAGCTTCTGATCTACCTACCAATAATATGCAGACAATGCTTGAACAGACAAAACGTGAAGCCTACTGGGTGAAAAGCAGACTAGCTCTTTTCAGAAAATTTCCTAGTAGTCTTATTTTAATTTTGCAGATTACATACAGCGTTTTCATTTCCTGGTATTGATTCATAATGTAAAGGGATTAAGTACAGATAGTATAAGTAACACAAAGGTCGTAAGAGGATTATAAACTAATTAGAACTACCCAACAAACCATGCAAAGGTCTTTCAACTTATTTGGGTAATTTTAACCTATACTTTGTACAGGATTGCTAAAATTATCAATGCTGGCACAAATAAATGCGCAATAACCAATTTGGGATGCAAAAACGCTTGGTATCGCGTATGTGCAATTCTTGGTAGCGCGTACACAAGAATTGCATATAAGTAATTCATTCGTTATTAAAGTAGAAAATAACTGGAGATTGATTTTAGTAATAGTGTCAAAGGACCAATTTGATTAGATGCAACTGCAGTACCCACAAATTGAATTAACCCAACGATTTATATTCTCTATCAGCCTTACTCTTATATACAGACGTGAGAGAAAGTCATCAAAATATAGAACTGTAGCCTTTGCCACAGTATAGCTACAACTTTCATTTGCTTTCAGTTGAATAAATAGAGTGTAGGAAACCTTAAAGGATTGTAAATAAGTAAATAAATTAATAATATAATTAATTTTCTTTAGTTTCCCTGTGTGTTTCAAAAATAATGTAATCGCAACATGCACAACCACCAGCAATAAGACCCACACATAATTTAGTCCCATTTGTTGCAGTATACTTCGCAATTAAAAGCTATTCTAGGTATACCTACATTATTTAGAGAAAGTAATAACAAATAACATGATTTTCTATTCTAGTACTTATGTGTAATGCGAAATCTATAGCCGCCTTTGACTCATCCAGATCTACACTGGAAATGTATAAACTATTTTGTATTGAACTGTATGTACATAGAGGGGCATGCATGTTCTACACAAAACACATGTGCGTATTAGTAGTAGCGGTGAAAGCATTTAGGTAGTAAGTATTAAGTATTATCATTTTACAAATAATATCGCAAAGTTTAATAAGCCTATACATGTATGAACTTACAGAAGGTATTCACGTTTGCACGTTTCATTGTGAAGATTATAATTGTGGATTTGTACGTTCCGTAGACTCGAACGACATTTTGGGCAGGAGGTATTCGCATGCTCAGCTGAAGACACACGACATTTCATATCATTGCTTGAATGCATGACAGAATACAACCCAGATTAAAGTAAGCCACCCTATACCGGATTTGTTGACGTAGATTATACAGTTTCCACCATTTCCGTTTATGTGAGTAGGTACTGCACTATATATGTGTATGCATAATGCATATTTGTATAAATACACGTTTATCGTCAAACTTTCCGCTTGTGTCAACATTTTCTTTAACTTAATTCATAAGAGGTTCCTCCATACAACGCTTTGTGGGAGTTCCCATTGTGAGGCGATCTAAGGTTGAGGAGTGTGGGAGTGGGGAACTTATACTTTGTCGCATCATTGAGTTTTGCCTGTATAAAAATCTGACACGCAAAATAAACTTTGAAAGTCTCAAGGATTTAGTACATTATGCACGCGCTAAACAAACCATGAAAGGAATATGAGATGAAACATGAAACTATATGGCTTGTGCGGACTAAATGAAATGCTAATTTGCAATTATTATTTCAATGTAAGGTTTAATGGATCTAAGGAAAGTTAATGATAAGTAGAGCGTGATATTTTATCACATGAACTATGAACTAACAATTTTTTCTATCAAATACTACGTAGAATCTTGTGCAATGCGACTTTTACAGATGGGATGTATATTTGCATTGTATGTTTCTTGTTGGCGTGTGCGTGAGGTATTATAATGGGACGTGTGGTATCTCATTTACAATCTAACTGGAAGTAGCTTTGTTATTTTGGCTTATAACCAAAGTAGAATTTCATCATTTTAATTAATGTCATTAAAATTCATTTACAAAAAGAAGAATTCACACTTGCGAAAATAAACTATTTAAATTATTTATTTTTAGTACAAAATACAATTACTACAGCATTTTACATACCTAACTATCTACGAGGCGAAAATGAAGAGTGAGAACTGACATTACTCACATTACACACTCAAAATACACATTTTCACACAGCTATTTTTACCAATCTTTTCATATTGACATTGACATACTCTATAACGTATATATGTCATACTCAAATATAGTACGTGTCTATGTGTGTAAAAATTCTAACCATAAAGAACCTGGAAGTAAATATATATCAAGTTAGTTTTAGGGATGTTCAAGCTGAAAAGTCACTTTCCATTTAATTTCAGTTGCTATGTACCTACTTAACATAATTGGAGCCATTTACCGTAACTATCTGACCCTGAAACTGCTGAAACTGCTTATTTCAATTTCCTAAATACATATGCATGAAATAATATAACATCTTGAATCCCAATAGGTATAAGGTTATAAAAATAATCTGGCAAAACACAGTCAGAGAAAGTTGCATGTGTCCATGAAGTCATAGTTCTACGTAGAACGAACTCACAAACAAGTTTACTCATCTACACGAAAATAAAACAAAACGTGGAAAAGTAAACGATGCAAATGCCACGTCAGGAAAAAGTGAATATGTTTATACATAATTTGGCCATCTGAAACTTTTTGCTGACTTGGCTCATCATATCATCACACTAGTTAGTTTCAGACAGCAATAAAGCTTGCATATTATACTACGCAGCTATAAAAGCTTCAAGAAGACTATATTTACACACATTAAGTTGAAATGTATTTACTCGTACTAAAAAAGTTGGATTATATCTAATATAAGAACCATTGTGTATGCATCCTTGTATCATTGAACTTCTTTCAACGTATGTAAGAAGTCAGGACATCATACACCGCCACCACCACCGCCACCCGACATGAGACTGGCTTAAAAGACTACCTACTCTTGCCTGGCAAGTCAATTCTACTGTAAATCCTCTGTAACAACCGAATCCGTAATGCACATCCACACACAAAGTTATAAATACCTTTGGACTTATATTCCTAAAAATAGATTTATGCTATGTCAAATAATTTCATCTCAAGTACTTCTTACGAATGGATTTTCTTCTTAAAGAGATACTCCTCTCGTCTATTTTCTTTTTCTTCTGACGGCCGGCTGCTGTCCGTCCGGCAATTGCAACTCTCTTGTGTTTCGTGCTACGTGTGGTGAAGACCGCGGGTGTTTTCCACTACTTCTCCAACAACTACTACCTGGAATCTCAAACGGGTACGTCTCTTAACTTTAACACAGTCTATCTGTATCTGAAATGTAAATGTTCCGATGTACAAAGTAAATTTACTTTATTCTTCTTTAGTATTGTTGTTACATATATACTATAATGGAATTTTCTATATACTTAGGTTTATATAGAGAAAATTTTTATAAGTATGAAATTGAAAAGGAAAAAATCTGTAGAATTTTGCCGTAATTCTTATGTAAAAGATTATATT